>JBBPKY010000044.1:0-64095 GCA_038089495.1 Xerocomellus dryophilus
GTGGCCCATCGGTTGAGATCCAATGCAGAGTACAGTCAACTCCCTCCTAATACATCGATACTGAAGAGTAACTAACCCTAACCCCAATAATATAAAAAGGGAACTTTCGTATTACGTAACATGTATACTCAGGAGAGAGTCTAAAAAAAGGGCATAACGAAGCCATGCCACACAATGTACCCAGCGAATTTGAAACAGTAGTGGTCACTGTTGTTGTACCTCCTGAGTAGCTCGTACTCCCTTACAACCCATACCTGAGGCCCATCCCGAGAGGTATGCGTTAGGAGGGAGTCGACTGAGATTCTAATTGTGTGGCGCTGGCAGGAATCCTACAAGGGGCTCGATAACGAGGGGTCACGTGACCGATGGAACACACGTAGCTCGCTCAATAACTCGCTCAGGCCAGTCCACTGCCGCTCAAAATACCTGAGCCCCGTCCCGTTTCTTCAAGGTATCTTTCTCGATTCATCGCACTCCCGACCACTTAACACTCCTTACTTTCCAGATGGATGCCATGGAAGAAGATCCCATCATAGCGACTAGCTCCTCCTTCCCCGAAGGAGTGCCCACTGTGCAGGGTACGCCAAGCTATGTACCCCCTCCGTCTTGTACGCTACTATCGTAGACTCTGTACATGTCCACGCCGCTGATTCATTGATTTGCTTGCCCACCATGCCTTGGCATTCCACACCCACGGAGTTTAGCAGCACCGATACCGACTAGCACCCGCGAATTTCGAGACGTTCAAGTCAAAGTACACATGAGAAGACCAGAAAAGGACTCTTGGGTATACCTTGGACGTGCGCTCGTCTCTCAGGAGATCGCTGGGCAGGCATCACGTGTCGGTATGAGCCAATCTCCCCATGCGCGGGCATCGTGTTGATCGTCCGTATGTCTAGTGGTACGTTCCATGTCGTCCGGTAAGGTGATGGTTTCGTTCGGCGAGGTGAGTGATCCGCATGCACCCTTTTTCTCTCGCTTTATTGAGAGGATGGGTTCAGCTATCGGACTTGCAAGCCGAGAAGCGCGGCAACTTTGTCGTTATCGGATGCGTGGAAGGCGCCCATGTCGTGTCGTGGTCATTGAATGTTTGTTTTTTTCGCAAGGCGTTTGTGGCACGTGTTTGACTGGGTATATGTCAGGCCTTGAATAACTCGGACACCCTTCGTTTACTTGCGAGTATCGAGCTTGCATGCTACAGGTGCAGACTCGCGCTTATCGACCCCCGAAACCATGCCAAGACGCGCAGACGCATCGAACGCATTATCAAGGACGACAAGCGCAAGAGGCACAAGCGACGTAAAGACCAAGATGCCATGATTGATGCATTCTCCAGGCAGAATCTCGATGAAGGTGACATGGAACCAAATTCGTGACGCTCATTCGGGGACGGTTGGATGATGCCAACCTAGTGCATTTAAGGACTTCGGTTGCCTGGGCCCGGACTTTGGGCTACCCAGTGTTGTATTACTTACCGATCGCTGTTGTAGTGATCATATTCCCAACAGCGGTGTCATACTGTTTTTTCTTCCTGTATCTGGAGATGTAACTAGAGTCGTGCCGAAACGCAAACATTCACTGAATTCCATTCCCTCGGGATCCCTCCAATGTAAATGCTAACCACCAGATGGTAGCTACGGGGTTACAAGAAACGCCTGCACTTCATGAACACAGATGAATGAACGTCGAGCTTAACGCAAGACATAAATATTCCGGATATCAACACCTTCCTCAACTCCCCATCATAAAACCGGAACGGCACCCGGGCCAACGCCGGGAGAGTGAAGTATTACTGTGGTGGAGGATGAGGAGTGGATTGTGGTGGCTCGTCTACATGTTGTCCAGATAAGTAGGCAAGATCGGTAGACAACAGCCCCGTCACCGATGACATCGGTCTTTCTCCTGAATGTGTTGCCACAGGTGTTCGTCGCGCCGAGTATTGGGGCGGGAGCTCAACAACGTCAGATTCGACCTCGGGAGTGTGATCTTCAGCATCTGTGTGAACAATAAAGCGTGTAGGCTGATAGCTTGACATCCCGGCCATCGCAGCTTTCCTGCGACCGCTCGATGACATGGATGAACCGACAATGTCACCAGATGCCGCAAAGCTGTCCGTGTTTGAGTTTGCTCGAGAGTGTTGTTGGTGTGTAAAAGGTGTTTCTGATGCATGGACCGAGGGACTTGTCAATGACGTCGCCTGATACGATGCTGGCGTCACAGATGAGCCGGGTATAACTGGGAGAGCCAGACGGTCGACAGAATCCACTCGATAGGGGAAGGGGTATATTGGAGGGTGTTGGAAGTTATCCATACCAGGGTCAAGCTCCACCGAATTCGGACGATGCGAATTTCGTGTCGGTGCAAGTCCGTATGATGACCGTCCGTGACGTTTCAAGTAGAATACTGCTAGTGCGACGATGGCCGTAACGGCGAGGACTGCACCAACTGCTGCACCAATAATGGTACCCGAGGAGACGCCGGACGACACTGATGTTTGCGTAGGGGATGACGTGGTCGAAGTAGCTGCTGTCGATGACGGAATGGAGCTTACGGTGGAGGACGGCGAATTAGTGTTGAGACAACTGGCGTCACTGGAAAGGGCGACCAGCTCGAGGTCAGATGACCCGCCTGAGCGACCCGCGGCGTCGGTCATTGTGAAAATAATTGTGGTTCCAGCTGCAGCGTCGGCGACCCATGTATAGCTTGTTCCTGTTGAGGGAGGATGTAGGAGGAACAAGTCTCCACCAGGAATGAGCCCCTACATGTAAATGGAATCTAAGCAACGGAAGGACCGAATGTGCAACCGAACAGACCGTAATTGTAATGGGTGAGATGGCCCCGTCGTAGTCGTTGAAGATGTAAGGGCTGGTGTCTACGTAAGTTTCTCAAATACACGGGATTGAGATCATCAGCATACCTGCATTGCTGCAACGAAGAAGGCAGACTGAAAGAATATAGCAGAGCGGGGTTGGATGTGTTACAAGAGACACTTCCGACCGGGTCTCCCACAGTGAGCAATTCGGATGTTCCCCCAGTTCCAAAACCGGTTGCATCGGACATGGTCAGCAAGAATTTGGTTCCGTTGATGAATGGAATGGGCGACACTTGATATGAGCCCTGATTATTGTTGAATGCTGTCGATGGTACAGATATGTTCCTTGGAATGGCGAAGGCCTTTGCATCATGAGCTGAGGGAGACATCAATTTCCCTAGGGTGGGCGACTCACCGGTGTCAACATAATTTCGAAGGGAGCCTGACCCCCTACCGCTCGAGCGTATTGACACAGATCCAGAGAGTCGGTTGGGTTTGCTCACCTGTCCAGGTGACATCTAAAGAGCCACATTGGGTCGGCGGCGACCCGACAGATACACTGAACGATACAGCAACGGAAAAATATGAAGCAAGGTATAAGAACGATGGTATAAGGGAAAGACGCATACTCAAACGATGGGCGACAGTTTAGCAAAAACTGGACGGCCCCACCTCAAGGAAGCGCCTGACAGTGGGGATAAAACGATTTTTGAACGGTGACCGTGGAGGACATGCGCCCACTGACTGCTGTAATTACGTCAGCAAAGTTGACAGCTTGACGCCCACAGTGTGACGGAAGTGACGAGAGTTGTCGCCCACTGCCCAGCCTGCCCTTGCTGACGACGCAACGCAAGAAGGGGAAGTTGGGCTGTTCGCAGTCCAACTTGCTGCACAGAGACGGATGTTTGGGTAGAATGGCATTACTTACTGCAAGGCAGCGCGACTTTGAGCAACATGTCTATTTTGGCGTGAAGTGTTTCGTATCAGGGGGACGTGGCAAATAACTGACGCAAATAAGTCGCCGCACCAAATTACGGGAGTTCCCGTGCGCTGGGTCTCTGGTAGGAGCTGGCATCCTCGCCGTCAACAGCGTCAAGAAAACCCGCGTCAAGGTGCGTTTACTCCTCCGATAGCGGTTATCGCCCACAAGATACATCGTTGGGACGTTGGGATATGGGCGTTGAAATTTGCGTACGAGTCAATCGCGACGCAGGGTGGATGGACTCGGCAGAGTTGGATGTGACCCGGACTCGTAGCTGACACTCTCTTTCGCAGATAAGAGATGGGTTTCGCACACAACAACGGTTCGTAGTCGGTATGCCATTCCCTCACCGCGGCCTGACTTGGCGGGTATATCCTAGTTCTTCACAACAACCACTTCCACAAGGATTGGCAGCGCCGCGTGCGCACCTGGTTCGATCAACCCGCACGCAAGCTTCGCAGGCGCACAGCCCGCAAAGTCAAGGCCGCCAAGCTCGGCGTCCGCCCCCTCACACTTCTCCGCCCCGCTGTCCGCGGCCAAACTGTTCGCTACAACCGCAAGCTCCGTGAGGGCCGCGGGTTCACTTTCGCTGAGCTTAAGGAGGCAGGTATCAACCGCAAAGAGGCACGTGGTATCGGTATCGTTGTTGACCACCGGAGGAGAAACTTGAGCGAGGAGGGCAAGGCTCTCAACGTCGAGCGGTTGAAGGCCTACAAGGCCAAGCTGATCGTCTTTCCCCGAAAGGCATCCAAGCCCAAGAAGAGCGACTCTGTTGTAAGTGTTTAGGCCATCAGATTTCAAATCCAAATGTCTGAACGAGATGCCAGGGTGACGATCTCAAGGCCGAGACGACGCGCGCCACTCTTCCTCTTCCAGAACCATATGTTCACGAACCCCCGCGCAAAATCACGGACGAGGAACGGTCATTCGAGGCGTACAGAACCCTCCGTATTGCTCGTGCCAATTCCCGGTATGAAGGTATTCGCAAAGTACGGGCTGCAAAGGTACGATAAAATCCAATCAGTCGATTAGCAGCACTCGAATCACCTTCGTTATCTAGAAGGAAGAAGAGGAGGCAAACAAGAAGAAGTAAAATCTTCGTTTTACTCTATGAGCACCTGTATATCCCAAAATCCGAGCGCACCCAGCACATCCCCTATGACCGCGATATGTTTTTGTGATTACACCATATGGTCATGAATGATTTTCTATGTGATCCACTAAGTCGTCTGGGTATCTACTGGTGTGTCCAGGAGTCGTTGCGAATAATAAATATGCAATGAAAAACGACCGAAGAAAATTGGGTAAACCCTTAGCTCGCCTTCTTCACGATCGCTTCTTGAATTTCCCTATCTGCAACCACCCCGACAAGGCGAACTTGATCTGCGACCGCCTTAAGAACATCCAGCACGTCTCCATTGCCCTTGATGAAACCAAACTCGGCGTAAGCGAGTCCCTGCTCCTTGGCGTATTGTTTCACGAGCGCGCTGGCTTCACGCAAGTTGTGACGCGGAAGACGAGGGAAGAGATGATGCGTGACTTGAAGGTGAAGGCCGCCGTGGACGAAGGACAGGTATGAAGGACATATAACGTCGGTGGTCGTCCTGAGCTGGCGGTGAGGGAAGGACTCTGTGGGGCCAAGGTCTTCCGTGGACATGGAGAAATGTGACAATACGATCTACAAAGAATGTCAGCAGCGTACGGTCTTATCGGCCGTCCTACGCACCTGGACATGGAGAGGGCTGGTGACTACGTGAGAGACGATGAGGTAGATCAATGCGTTGGTCCACGATCCGCAACCCTTGAGCAGTGCACCAAACCAACACCAAAAGAAGGCGACCCCGATGACCTCTAGCCACCATGACCATCTTCCACCCCTCGCTTTGCGGGTATCAAATGCTTTCCGGATCAAGAAGCCATAGGCATTAGCGTAGAGATTAAATCTACCAAAAGCGAGGACGACGTAGAAAAGCTTATGCTGGAAGGAGACGAGAACTGCCGAGAAACGATCAAAGAGCATGGTTCGTTTGTAGTAGGAAGACCACAGTGACTTGAAGAACGCCGTTGAGATTGCCAGGAAGGGGAGATGCTCGATATCGGGATCGCTGGGAAACGTGAGGGTGAGGACGGCAAGTGCAAGGGACGAGACTTACTGGGAGGGATGGTTCGTGACAACTGAGGGGCCAAAGATGAGCCAAGGTCGCGACAACGATGAAGGACTTACGGTGATGCACGTTGTGATTCTAGAGAAGGGGGGAAGGTGAGAACTGCGGGTCGAAAGAAAGACGGAGGCTTACGTCGACCCACCAGCCTACGCTAAGGCCGCCGATAAAGTCAGCGATAAATATGGCAAGGAGGCGGTCTATGGTCCAGTCGTGTGTGACGCCCATGTGACCGAGGTCGTGGACGGTGAAGACGAGTTGGTGCCAGAGCAAGCCAAGGGAAACGGCGCTGATGATGAGCCAACCACGCTTGTACGCGTAGGCGGAGGAGGCAGCCAAGAGGAGGTATCGGGCGACTTCCGGGCCATAGCCAGCGAGATAGCGGGTCTTGTAGAGACCGGCGTCGATGATGCGCTTGTGGAGCTCCTTGTAGGCAGCGGAATGGCGGGCTTGTACTTTGAGCGACAGGTTGGAGGGGGGTGGGCGGAGGGTGGCGAGGGTGGGACCGGACGCGTTGTGGAGCAGGGAGCTGTCTTTGTGGACGAGCAGGATTTCGGAAGACAAGCCAGAAGGGGGTGAGACGGGGTGGGCTTCGTTGTGCCAGGCGAGGGAGCCGTCTGGGGCTATTTTACGGGCCCAGCCGGACATGATTGGGGGGAGGAGGGGGTCCCAGCCGTGCGGGGAGGTGTCGACGGTGCCGACGGCATATTTCTTGATTGTGCGGATGGTGGCCTCGGCGTGGTACGCGTCGATCTCGTCGGCGGCGTCACGGCCGACAAAGTGGAGGATTGCGAGGGCGCCGCCTGGATGTGCGGCGAGCCACGCGTGTGGGATGCGGAGGAGGAGGTCGTTGTAGACGACGAGGGAGTCGCCGGCGAGGATGCGGGCGGCGACCTCCCCGCGCGACCAGCGTCTGCCCATTAATTTGAAAGAGGTGAAAAGGAGACGCCACCGTGGCTTCGGTGTGGGCCGTATAAATAGCGACCCCCAACGTCGCACCCTGCTCACCGTCCACCAGCGTGGGAACACGATGGCGAGGAGTTCCGCGAACAAACCACCACCAAGGCCCCAGCCCCAGAATCCCCAGGTCGCACGGCACAGAACCCGGCACAGATCCTACTCTGACCCGTTCTCGGATCCTGGACCCATCCATCAGGCGAAGCCCGTCCCTCGACTGCCGCCCGAACCACCCCCGAAATACCCAAGGATGGCCTCCCATCGTGACAACATCCTCGACGCAGTCAGAGACACCGTACAGTTCAAGTCCTCAGAACAGCCCTCCCGCTCCAGGACCGGCCGCAGCCAGACCGTCGTTGGGTACCTCTCCTTCTTCTCCTCCCAGCTCAGCCCTCATTCTCCCGTCCAGAAACAGTAATCAGCCCACAGCCCCCCGCACACACGGCCGCCGCTCCATGTCCCAAGACTCCGTCTTGCACGCCGCCAACGCCTTGGAAAAGGCAAAGTCCAAACCCCGCGGCAAGAAGGGCTCTGTTCATGCAGATGTCATAGACAGACTCGATTTTAGTGGTGTGGGGCCCAGTATGTCGTCTTTCAAATCCATCTCCCCCCTCTTCCTCATCGTCGTTCCCCACCAGTGTTCCACCACGATGGTCCCTTCGACGCCTGTGCGCCATCTCGCAACCGTCACCGCACCAAAGCACCCATGCTCGCCTGGAGCAGTGCCCCCGGCGAAGATGCCGTCCCCCCTAGTGGCACCCCCTACTCGTCTCCAGACCCCTACAAGGGGGCGTTTGTTCCCACGTATGACATCCCAAAGAAGAAGGTAGATGCTATCGCAGAGGCCTGGGGGATCCACGAGCCCGAACCATTCGAGGAATTCTTTGCAGGCGGAGGCACTGCTCGACGTGACGGCGACACTCCCTCCAACTCCATTTATGCCGGTAGGGAGAGTCACGGTTCCCGAAATGGCACACCGCAACACTCCATTGGCCGTCGTTCAAAGGACGGTCGTGATCTCCGGGAGGTCTACAGAGAATACCTAGACGATGACGTCAGGCCACCTCACGGACGCGACAAGGAACGCACCGACAGAGAAAATCGCCGTCCCCGACGTGGCGCTCTGCCTCCCCCACAGCCAATCATGGTCCCAGATGCACACGATGCCCATCTATCTGATGTCGAAAGCGGCCTCGGATCCCCCTCAGGAGTACCCAAACGCACCAAATCTCTCATGCAACGTATCCGGAAGATGCGGGATTCCCCGAACGTTCCCGTAGGCTATGATGATGAAAACCCACCCTCGCCGATTCCAGCAGACCAGTATCAGCCTGCAACTCGGCTTACCCATCGTCCGCAGAACTCTTTCCTTGGACGTTTCGCTGGGGGAAACGCCATCAATCCGGATCGCCGCGGAAACACGTCTCCAATGTTAGACAACTCAGAAACCTATGTGTACATTGATGATCCGCGAAAGGAGAAACAGCTGCCGGCGACACCTAATGCGCCAGCAACCGCCCGCGTGCCATCAGGCGAGGACAGGCACGCGGACTATGATGGCACACCGGGATCACCCGGGTCCGGTGCCGGCCTTGGTCGAAAGACGAGTTTGTTGAAGAAAGTTAAAGACGTTGTCAGGGGCCCAAAGTAAGGCGCCCGCGCTTCAGAGTATACCACACCTTGGTTTTGCCCTTTTCTTTTCTACCATACGTCGGAGGTCTTCTTGCAAGGTCGCGTTTTATCTTTCCAGAAGTGTTTTCTTACCTCTTTTTTCGGCGTTGTCTCACTACAGTTGTCTGGTAATTCCATGCCACTTTCCAACCTATCATGATTTTGCGATTCGTGCCTCCCTTTCCTTCCTCCTCTTTCATCATGCTCCCTTGTATCCATCCTAGTGTCTTATTATCTACATATACCCAGCTTCGAGGTTGTATGTAGGTCTACACATTGTGATGTTTTTATCTAATAGTGTAACCCACTCGTATTCTGCTTACTGGGTTCAACCTCAGTGATGTATTTCTCCATGAGAACACCATCCTGTGTTGATTCGAGGTCTATACGACCCTACTGTTGAATCCTGCTTCTTCTAACGTCTTTTTCACGTCATCTATCCTTACCTCCTCCCGGTGGAATATTCCGGCAGCTAGCGCAGACTCTACATTGGTCTCCTTGAACACGTCTACGAAGTGTTCTTTGCTTCCTGCTCCACTGCTGGCTACAACAGGGATCGACACCGCGTTTTTCACCATCCGAATCAGGTCGTGGTCAAAACCAAGGCCCGTCCCGTCCCTGTCAATACTATTGAGTAGGATCTCCCCGGCCCCCAGCTTCTGTGCGCCCTTGGCCAACTCTACAGCTGAGACTGGGCGTGCTTCTCGCCCTCCAGAGACAGTGCACTGATACCACCAAGCCTTGCCGCGCTGATCGGGACTATCGCCCTGCCCGTAGACGAGCTCTTCTCTGTACGGCCCATCGTACGTGGCGGGGCTCACGTAAACCCGTTTGGGATCAATCGAGACGACGACAGCTTGGCTGCCATACACCTTCGATATGGTCTCGATCGCGCTAGTCCCGTCACCGACGTTGTTCGCTGCGCGCAGCTTTTCGACCGCGTAGACGGCCTCAGAGCCTATGCTGACTTTATCAGCGCCAGCGCGGAAGTATGTTCCGGCTACTTCAACCGCGGAGCGTTTGGTACCATCAGGGTCGATAGTGTCCTTGATACCACCTCCGATCGTGAGAGGAACAAAGACTTTCTCGGCGGCAACGCGAACGACGGCAAGCATCGGCTGATCATGGAGAGGAGAGTGACGGAATGAAGTGATGTTAAGAAGGCACAATTCGTCCGCCCCGAATGTATAGTATTTATCGGCGAGTGCGACCGGCTTCCCGAGGTTGCGTACTGCACCAGCGGTCCTGACTGCGGTAGCTCCTGAGGCTGAGACTCTTTCGCGGACATCATATCGATCGCCTTTTGTGACGACGAGGTCTCCATCATCATTGGCACGGACGTCCAAGCAGGCGATGATGCGCTTGGTGAATCCATCCTTTAGCTTGGGAGGATGCGGTATGCAGAGGGGGGGTGAGGGATCGAGGGCACGTCCTTTGCGAGATTGCTCTATCCAATCCTTCAAGATATTCAGACCCGCTGGGCCCGACTTTTCGGGGTGGAATTGGGTAGCGAAAATGTTCTGCTTTCGCACTGTGGATATGAAGACCTCCTGTCCATATTGGGTGGTGGAATGTGCCCACTCGGCAGCAGGAGTGGAGGGATCGTACTTGGCACAGTAAGAGTGAACAAAATAATAGTGTGAAGTGGACGAGACGCCCTCAAGAGCTGATGGATCAGAGGGATCGAGGCACTCTGCGGAGTTCCAGCCCATATGAGGGACTGCCTTGTCTGTGTCATCAAAGCGAACTATTGGGCATGGTATCGTTCCTAGTCCCCGAGTGCCGGGCGACTCGGCCGAAGATGCGAAGAGGACCTGCATGCCGATGCATATGCCAAAGTATGGCTTGCCGGACTCGAGGTACCTTTGAAGGGGCTCGAACAGACCGTGATCGTGCAAGGACTGGATAGCAGTGTGGAAGGCACCCTGCCCAGGAAATACGAGGGCCTAGGGGGGTCGCATCGGCGATTCGGAGATGTGGTGATCATTGCTTACTGTGTCTGAGATTGCATGCAACTCTGCGAAGTCGCGGGCATTTCTGATCCACTTGTAATCAGAGTAGCCGAGCTTTGTGAGCGAGTTTGCGAGGCTCTGGACGTTGCCAGCGCCGTGATCGAGCAGGAAGAGACGCATGATGATGATGACAATACAACTCTATCTGATCAATTGATCAGACCTGCGACGCCACTCGTTCGGGTCGTCCCCGACGAGGACTATTAAGCAATAAAAGGGTGCCAAAAAATGGATCACCCTTATTTCTGTTCCCCCAACATGGTTCCCCAGCCCATCCCCATCCCTTCGTCCCCTCCCCGCGTCGTCGCCGCTTCCGTCTCGCCCGTGCCTCACTCGCCCTTCCTCCGTCACCGCGACTCCCTCGTAGCCATCGACGCCATCCGACAGCCAAAGGTACTCCACCCCGTCGACAACGAGGACCTGCGGCTCCTCCTCCTCGAAAACATCAGCCCAGAGGCTGTCCGTTATTTCAGATCCCAAGGCTTCCATGTCGATCACTACGCCACCGCTTTTTCAGAGGCCGAGCTTCTAGAGAAAATACCTCATTATCACGCCGTCGGTATACGTAGCAAGACTCGGATTACAGAGAAAATCATCAAGGCAGCGACCAAGGCATGCGTCATCCATTTAGCCGTGTCCTCTTTCTCACACCTTCGCTCTTCTCTAGCTTCTTGTCATCGGTTGTTTCTGCATTGGGACCAACCAGGTCGACCTCGCCACTGCAGCCAAGGCTGGCATCCCTGTCTTTAACTCCCCTTTCTCCAATTCTCGATCAGTCGCAGAGTTAGTCATCTCAGAGGTCATCGCACTCTCCCGACAGTGGTTCCAACGCTCCCATGAGATGCGCGCAGGCATTTGGAATAAGCAGTCCAAGGGCTGCTGGGAGGTTCGTGGCAAGACCCTCGGAATCGTGGGATACGGACACATCGGTGCACAGCTCTCCGTACTCGCTGAGGCGCTCGGCATGCGCGTCCTCTTCTACGATGTGATCCCCATCATGCCCCTTGGCTCTGCTCGCCAAGTCGAAACACTTCCAGCGCTCCTGGCTGAAGCTGATTTCGTCACCCTTCACATCCCTGAGCTTCCCGAGACCATCAACATGATCTCGAAGCAGGAGCTCGAGCAGATGAAGCAGGGGTCGTATCTTATCAACAATGCGCGCGGTCGTGTTGTCGACATCCCCGCCCTGATTGATGCCCTCACATCCAAACACCTCGCTGGTGCTGCGCTGGATGTATACCCGGCCGAGCCAGGATCAAATGGTGCACCTTTCGACGATCAGGTCAATTCATGGGCCACTACTCTTCGCAATATTCCGAACGTGGTCCTTACCCCCCACATCGGCGGTTCCACCGAAGAGGCTCAGCGCATGATTGGGGAAGAGGTCTCTCAGGCGCTGACGCGTTATCTCAACTACGGCTCTACCTTGGGCGCAGTCAACTTCCCAGAGGTCGACTTGCGTGCCATCACTGCCGAACAAGGCAACAATGTCCGCGTTTGCCACGTTCACACCAACAAACCTGGTGTGCTCAGACAGGTCAACGATATCCTGTCCCCATACAACGTCGAGAAGCAGTACTCGGATTCAAAGGGCGATGTCGCCTACCTGCTGGCCGATATTGCTGATGTCAGTCCTTCAGATGTCAATAGACTCAAGGAGACCATCAGCCACACCAGCGCGAACATTCTAACACGTCTTTTGGTCTGATAACGTCCTTATGACATGATTGTTGCCACTCAACTGGTTCATCGATCGACACAAAACGGATGTCCTTTTAGACAGACACGCTACGTGAACGCCGAGATGTCTTACGAATCACCACCAATAATGGTAGCAGTATAGTAGTCGACATCCCAAACGTACAACAGATAAAATTCATTAAACCCATAATTCGCTGTACAGTATCAGAGTGTGGACAGCATATTATGGCCCCATCTTCTCAGTTTTCTTCCTCGGGATCTCCTATTCCACCGGAAAGGATAGCAAACGTGGTCTCCATCTCTGGAAGACACGGTGAATCGTAAATTTTACATGTCCGTGTGTTCCCGCGGGCTTTCTTGAATTGCAACCTGGCAAAGAATGAGCCACGAGAGCAAAGAAAAAGTAGCTGCTGACCGAGTAGTAGAAGCATGGGCCATAATGTTGCCTCCAATGGGTTTCTTCTCATTCGCAGCATATGGACCGGCGGATGCATCAGGATTTGACATGACTTGATTTGTGATGACGACGGCGATGCCGAACTGGACCAAGGGCGTAAGCCACGCTTCACTCGAACAGGCAGGGCAACTGACCTCGTCAGCTAATCGCTGAAGGGTGCGAAGGAACTTTCCGAGGTGAGTTTGGCGAGCGGAAAGCTCTCCACGACCACTGAAGTCTGTCCTATACAGCGCCGTGCAAGAATCGACGATAAGAAGGCAGAACCTGGCACCGATCATCAGGAGTTAGGATATAGCATGGCCAGTACACATGGCACCTTGACTCCGCCATGAGGGCACTGGCGCTAGTGAGCAGGCTGTTCTGATGGTCTGCATTGTATGCGCGGGCATACGCAACATTGTCCAATACTTCTTCTCCGTTGAGACCATATCTCTCAGCAACGGCAAGTAGACGAGCAGGACGGAAAGTTCCCTCGGTGTCGATATATAAACATTTTCCCTCACCACCCCCCATGCTGACAGGGAGCTGACAAGTTACCGAGAGTGTGTGGCACAGCTGGGACTTCCCTGTTCTGAATTCACCAAATAATTCTGTTATAGCACCAGTCTCGATGCCACCTGTATGCGAGTCAGACAGCCGAGTAGATGAAGCCAATTGGGCGTTTCACAAACCACCCAGCAGAGCATCTAGCTGTTTGGAGCCGGTGGTGATATGCACCAGTTCAGAACGGCGGGCATGGACCTCTGTAGCACTCTGGAAGCCAAGTGGGACGATTTTCTGAGCTAGCCTCACGTTGTGATTCACAGGACCGGATCAAGCTGATGCAGTGCAGTACTTGCCTTCAAGAAGGATCTTGTCTGCCTTGTTGTCCGAAATACCCTTGATAGCCATGAGGCTCTTCTTGGGTGTAAAAGCGACAGCTTCGACAGTATGAAGACCAGCATCTGCGAGTTTCTTGATGTCGTTGGCGTGTATCCCGGCTTCCTCTAGTTTTGCGACAAGGAGAGGACCTGAAAGGGAATGGTCTTCTTGCGGTTCCTCGTTTTGAGATGGCTGAGACATGACTGGCTGTTGGCGATGCGGCCAGTCGACTCTCGAGAGCCGCGTCCATCACGTGGCCGCGTAAACGCGCAGCACGTGCAGGGGCACTACCGCATGGTCATTCAAGATTGCTACGATACAGACACAGCTTCCTCTACTAGCTCTGGTCGTCCGACATGTTTCCGGCCGAGCTTTGACTCTAGCAATGCGACAGCGGGAAGATCCAATATCACCCTTCGCCACTTGACGAGGTCATACACTTTCAGCTCATCGACGTGCCTGAATTCCAATCCCCGCAAATTCCTTCCGGCGCGTTGAACAGCGGGATCCACCTGAGGTAGGCCAGAAACGAAGAGTGTCCCCGTTCTCCATCCGAGCGTTTCAAGCCGATTCTTGAGTGTGATCGTTTTGTGACAATACCACTTGATGCGAGGCACGACACCCAGTCTCTGTTCTTTGAACTTTGCCGACAATGCCACCCTCATTCCCATCTCGATGACCTTGCGATTGAGCTTTGTACTGAAATCGCGCGGCTTTGGACCGAAGGCGACGCCCCCTCCGCGAAGCATGGGACTCTGTCCATCTCCTAGACGTGCTCTCCCAGTCCCCTTCTGGGGTCGAATTTTCCTCCCAGAACCTCGGACCTCCCCTCGTGTCTTGGTGTTGGCGCTTCCCTGGCGGAGGGAATCGAGGTGGTGCACGGCACAGAGATGCAAGATGTCGTGCCGGATGGGATGGTTGAATACGGTCGGGTCAAGAGCAACTGCTTTATCTCTCGCCTTCTTTCCCTGAAGGGATGACAATGTGAGGAAAACTGGTTCAACGGGATCGATAGCTGATGCAGGAGTTAGCGGGGTATAATTGTGGTGAGACAACAAAGGAACCTCTGCACTCTTGGCCAGCGACTGGTAGGGCTGCTGCGAACGTCCGTGCCAGACTGGGGACACGGGTTGGAGGAGCACTTGCTTGACGGGCTGTCTGCCAAAGGGCCAAAAGCATCGCGTCCTGGTGGAAATTAGCACAAGAGAAACGACACGCGAAAATTACCATAGTTGGATCGTGGGAACTATTGTGCCACTGATACGGTCTCAACGCTGGGCAGGCAAGGACCAGCAACACTTGAACCGACTCCGAGAGGGTAAGTTCGTCCCCCCGCTCCTTCTCCGCCAATTCCTAGGAGGCGAACATGCCAGTTCAGCGAGTGTCTGCCCAAAACCGCCGGGAAATGTGCTGGATGCAACTTCCTCTCCTTGGATGACGACCCTCACTCAGGCTGATCCCACCCATTGCAGATCGCGCGAACCCCGCTAGTCCCCTCCTCCAAGATGTCGACAACAAAGGCCGTTCAAACTTTCGGTAAAAAGAAGGTTCGCACTGGGATGCAGGCAGCCACGAGCGACAGATCCACTTACCCAACGTCTTTTGCAGACCGCTACTGCGGTAGCCCACGCAAAGGAGGGCCGTGGCCTCATCCGCATCAATGGGTCTCCCATCAACCTTGTCCAGCCAGAAATACTCCGCTTCAAGATTTACGAGCCAGTTCTCGTCGCGGGGGAAGAGTCCTTCGCACCTCTTGATATCCGCGTGCGTGTCAAGGGTGGAGGACACACTTCGCAGGTGTATGCCATCCGTCAGGCTATTACAAAAGCCGTCGTTGCATACTACTCCAAGTACATCGATGCTTACAGCGCCATGGAGTTGAAGAAAAAGTTGGTTGCATATGACCGTACGCTACTCATCGCCGATCCTAGACGGATGGAGCCGAAGACGTTTGGTGGTAATGGTGCCCGCGCACGTAGGCAGAAGAGGTGGGTCCACATTATTCGTTTCCAGTTCGTCTGCTGACCCATTCTCAAGTTACCGGTGAAGCCTCGTTATGTTCCTTCGGCATCATCATGTTATACTTTCCCCCCCCTGTTATGCCATGATAGTGTCCATGCAATAAAATGTATGACAATGAATACTGCGTGTTTTTTTGTGACCGAATACAGGGGTCAAGTCACGTGTGATTAGTAGAGTTGTGGATTAGCGCGTGCTTGAAAACGTAGCTACTAGCATGGAACTCTCAGAGTTGTCAACACAACAAACCAGTGCTCAGCATCAGAGCATACTGGTCAATGTCCAGGGCAGTTCGTTGCACATCAATCTGCAGGCCGTGGAGCTCGAGGGTCGTCCTAAACTTGTCAGAACGTTGAAGGTATGCCGAGCTTCTTGTCACTGTTTTACGTCCGCAATTCCATCGTTTCCATCTAGAGCGCAGGTGCACTCGTCGTGAGCAATGCCAAGGAGGCGGATATCATACTAGTTGATTCTACAACCGAGAGCGGGAAACGCCTTATCCGCACATGGGGTCATGACGCAAGCAAGGTGGTGCTTGAACACACTTGGGCCCGGGCGTCCATAGACGTCGGTCGGCCTTTACTCGAAGCCGATGATTGGGGGGGCGCGATGACAATAGATGACGGGAAACCCGTCACCATTGATGGCGTTGTAGTGGACGAGGACGAACTCGAAGAAGTCGAGGCACTCGTAACAAAGTCAGTCGCCGAATTCTTTCGTGACACTGTCCACTGATGTACGTTACAAGAAGTCCGCTACCGACACCCAGGGTCACTCCAGTCGATGCCACATCTCAGCGATCCAAGAACACTGTCGCTGAATGCTCAGACATTACCCCATCGAGGTCTAATACATCAGCACCCCACGTCACGGGACTGCCACCACCAGGATCTCCTATAACACACCCAGCCGTGGTTGGTGCAACCCTGCCAGAAGAACCGATGGTGGAGGCCAGGGACAGCGTATCATCATTGCAAAGTCCCCCACCAGCCACACAGCCATCACTCCAACCTACGTTATTCGCACAACCATCCCAACCTCAGAATACATACGCATACGCACCGTTTACTACCCAACAAGCTTATCCTTCCCCTAAGTCCCAAATAGTGCCAACTCAACCCTTTCCGCATGCTGCTTTTCCTTCTTCACAACCACAAACAGTCCATTCACCCAGCGTACCCCATACCCTGATGCCTTCTGCTCAGTCCCCAATGATGCAGATGACGTCGAATACGGCATCCCTTAATGATCCGAACCTCCAGACTCCGAATCTTGCGACAATTATGACTATAATGGAGGTCGTGCGACACATGGATCACTCTAGCTGGTTTGGCCAGAATCAATTGCCTACTTCACAACCACCAGCTAATTCCAGCGCCTCTACCTTCTCCGTGCAGCCACCAGCCACTTCTGGACCTGCCTTTTCGACCTCCACATTCCAGGCGACCGGGGGATTTGAACCTTTCGGAATCGACGCATCGTTATCCAGCTCTCAAGACCAGCTCAGCGACACTGCCACCTCTTCCCGGAAGCACGGGTTTGTTACAGAAATTTCCGAAGATCGTTCCATGACACGAAAATTTCGTACCAAACTTGTTCGTCGTTCGTCAGATGAGGTACTAACTCCACCGACGTCTCGCAAGCGCCCGTCCGCTGTCAAACCCACTAATCCACCTCCGAAGCGGTTGCGTAAAGGCAAAGAGAAAGCAATCTCTACAGACTCTTCCGAGCATTCCGAAGATGACGAACTCATAGAAGTTTCCGACATTTCATATTCGACACATTCATCTGCTTCTCCACCTGCACAACCTCGAAATATCATTGCACGTAAAAAGCACGGTGAAATTTTCTTGTCTGGCTCTGGGCAGCCGTTGCGGTTTTTCGTACAAGTGGATCTCCATGGTCGGCACACCGTGGTGACAAACATCAAGGTATGTTTAGATAGCATTTCTCACCGAAAACCTGATACCGACGGCTTAAATAGAAAAATAAGGGAAAGATTGTCAACAATATTGCAGATGCCGACTATTTGATCTTGTTCGCTCGTTCTGATACCTTCCAGGGCCTTCTTAATGAGGCCACTGCTCTAGGCAAGTCCCCAATCTTAGCCGCCTTTGTTGCGGACTGCGTCGAAGAAGGCGCCCTGCTAGATGAAACGGACTATGTTCTGGAATCTGTCACGAAAGTCAAAACTTTGAAACGAGGTCGTCAGAATGCTTTTTCTATCAAGGTCGAGACTCCGGTGTCATTATCTCTTCAGACCAAATCAGTAAAACCTAAATCATCTCCGTCCACCCAAGAGTCTAAGAAGTTGCGGGGGACTCCTTCGAAGTCTTTGACGAACAAGAAAATGAAGAAGGAACCAAATTCCGCACCATTTAAGCCTACCGTCGAAAAGGGGGAGAATTCAAACACATCACGTCCCCCGACGCCTCCTCCTGCAGCCACCCGCCGATTGATGAAGAATGGGAAATACTTGTTCACTGAAGTGGAGGATGAATACCTTCTTTGCCTTGCCAAGTACCACCTGACTCGTGACCCCACTATTTCCAACACTGCTTTGGTACACAAGTTACACAAACAAGTAAGTGTAGCTTGTGATCTAGGTATACTCGATTTACATCCTCGATTTAGATGCCTCATCACAGTGCCGGATCGTGGGCGGCTCACATCGACAAGAAGCTGAAAGGTGCACTAGAGGATGTTAGGAAGCGAGCGAACATCGCCAAGCGGAAACGTGTCAATGAAGCTGCGAGCCAGAACTCATCTCAAGGGTTCGTAAGTGAAGGTATGCCTTCCAAAGGGCGTATCTTGAACACCACCGAGGGAAACGGCGATATTCCGTTAAATCCAAGCCAACCATCTCAAGAAGACCTGGAACGACAAGATTTCGATGTGATCACTCATTTTTTTGCCTCAGGGGGAGGTGACGATGACGATGACGAGCGTGTGTGGCAAGAATTGGATAAACATGTATGTGTTGCCATTGTACGTTGAGCTTTTCACCTGAGTGATTGCGTCGCAGCGACAATGTAGGTCTACCGGTTCATGGCCTGAGTATTATGCAGCCCATGAAAAGCAGGTTTATGCCCGCATCGAGGAGTTGATGAACGAGCGTGCTGGGGACTAGACTAGTAGCTCGGAATACCAGAATTGCCCGTACATTATATATGTTTGTGCTTTGATGATATCTTGGAACCGAAGCAACCCCGACCTCGTCGAAAACTCATGTTTATCAGACAAACGTAGTGGTCTATTTGAGTGCTGTGTTTTGAGATGATACATCACTCTCACTCTATTGAAGATGGAGCAGGAGACGGATCAAGAATGGGTTTATGAAATATCGGTCGAGTCTTGAAGAATTTCCTTCGTTTCTCTTCCTTCTTATCTTCTGTGTCCCCAATTATTTGTCCTGCATAGTCGAAGGTAGCCATGGCACCACCGACCACTGCACAGGAGCCGACAGCTATGGGTAGGGAGCGTGCTATGAAGAGGAATGCGTCAGACACGAAAATGGTTCACTATGCATGGTACAACGCACTCCGAATACCCGCCAAGAATCCAGCCGCACATCCGCCAGCAAGCCCGTTGAGTGCATCGTCAGTCTCTCGCTGATTTGCAACCACCGCCTCGGTGAACGCAAAGGAAGCGCCCATTGCAGCTGTTCAAGCATGGTACACAGAACATGAAAGGCGGAGACGTTGAGGTGACTCACCGAAGGTGCCAATAGAGCCTCCGGTGCGGGTCAAGAAACCAGCAGCACCAGCCGAGTGTGAAGACAATGCATTCTGCAGTGCGCTAACGAATGCCCCTACTGCACCTGCCTGAAGACCCGCCGTAGTCGCGCGAGACAGCAGTGCTTTGGGTTCATATGCATCCTGAACGGGCTCCGATGGTGCTTCCGTGGCCATGTGAGTGATGAAGAAAACAAAGACTAGAGTTGGTTAACAGGCCCTCTTTCCATTTTCGGTTGACTCCGCTGAGTCCTTGCTAGATCATCTATATCAATATGTCCCTCGCTCAGGACTCCTCCCATCCGTTCAGGCTTAGCACGACCCTTGATGTTTGTATCCCCGCATTTTCTGCAGTAACATCAGGCTGAATCTACCATGTTGGAGCAGCTTAGTTTCCTTGGGTCTGCTCACTCGATCGCTCATTTCCCTTGGGATGCACTATCCGTACAGACACTATGGGCCGGAGAGAGGGATAAGCCCGAGCTACGAGAAAGTTGGAGGACGATGATAGACCTTTGGTCAGGGGCCATGGTTGTTGGTGGATCTGAGGCTGTCGCGGTTGTTTCTCCCAGCCACCCAAGCAATGGCTTTTGCGTGAAATTAGCCCAGGACGACGGTCAAGTTTGTATTCGGCGATTGCTGTAAATGGCGCAGTTGACACCTCATCCTCACAGGATCCATTTCGTGCTGTGGCATGGGCCCTGTCAAACGAAGCCCCCTTCGACCCTCTGATAGTGTGTTCGCGAGGCCGTATGCTCTACGTACTCGACGCTAAACAAAAGAACGTCGTCGGTCAGCTTAGGGGTCACGGCGGGGTAAGACGTTCAGTGTGTTTGCGAGACAATCTTCGTTCTTTGACCTACCGGGCCAGGAAATCACTGCGATTGTGGTTCATCCTTCTTTCCCATATCTAGTTTGCACCTGTTCGAGAGACTTTTCAGCAAGACTGTATGATCTGACGATGCCGCCACGCGACTCTCCCAACAACCCACACTGGCCTCCTTCCACGTCGCCTAGTCTCGGTGGCGCTCCACACGGTTTACAACCAAGTGAACCTGAAGGCGTTGGGACCGGTCGCTGTGTGGCCATTCTATGTGGCGGGCCATCTGGTGGGCATAATGCTGCAGTACTAAACGCCGTAGGTGATACTCGAACACTAAAATTGCCTTGGCTCACCATGAGACAGTCATTTCACCCCACCCATCCATTGCTGGCAACCTGTGGAGTGCGTTAATGTTCCTCGATGACCTGTCCATCTAAATTTTATTCAGCTAGACAGGGCTGTCAAAATCTGGTTTTTACCCAAGATGTCATTCGAGGAGATGGCTCGCGAAGATAAGCCCCTCTTCAGCTCAACGCGCATCCATCAGGCGAGGATCATGTCAGTAAATTGGTGAGTCATTAATACCCCGATTAGACGAAGTGCACTATGTCGATACCATAAACAGGTTGAGCTTGGACGTCCTCGTAACGCACAGCGCACCAGCTTCGATGCGCTACAACGGGCAAAAGGAGAACTTATACCTTACTGACGGAACAGTCGCGATCTGGCGCTGGCTTGGTTTTGATCGTTTCTTCCCACCGAACCAGCAGAAGCCATCAAAGGTGATGAGGGGTTGTGCATCGGTACGATCCCCGCCATTCTTAGTCATGGATACTGAAAGCTCTGCAGGATTATCAGGAAAGCTGTGAGCAATTTTATTCTAGACACGGCTACTAAATTCTGAAAAGTTGATTTCACAAGCTTCATTTAAACTATTATCTGTTGCACCCATATCCCAGCTTACGCGTCATCTTCACGTCGCATACACCCTCAGGAATAATTACGTGATGGCCGTCACACTCCCTGATCGAATACGACTTTACAATATGGCTGATTTTCAACCGCGACAACGGCCCTCTTTTCCACTTGACGAAAATGATGAAGATGAAATTACCAATTTGAGCCGCTTGCATCTGGATGACGAGGGAGATGACGAAGAGCATGTCGGTGCGCCGATAGTGTCTCAGAGGGCCGCCCTTTCGCCACCTCTCAGGGAAACTGATATTATCATCCCGAGCGCTCTGCACAGTCTGCAGGCTGTCGCACTCGGCTGTCATGGATTGACACTTATGGCACTAGGAGTCAATGGGCGGATATGGATCTGGACAAGCGCAGTAGACTAAATTTCAGATCTCATTTTACATTCGAGTACCCGTATGTTGTAAGCTCTGGGCCTCCACTTACGTGTGGACGATTACCCTTTTTCGTAACCTCCAATTATGATATCTTCGCGTTGGAAAAGTCTAGTTCCGGATGAGCAGCTTGGAATTTCTTCAGTGCCTGGGGAAGCGAGGTAGTGAAGAGAATTAGTAACCACAGGCACGGTTGTTCGCACCTCCATCTTCTTTAACTCGTCCGAAGTAGGCTTGCCCATTTGCTACAAGGAAGTGGTCGAGTCTGTGCGTTAAACAACGATGGATACGAGGATACCTTCTGTTGATTGTCAAACTTGACAATATAAGTGTCAGATGAAACAGGAGCCTTTCAACGTAAATCATACCATCATCTTTTCGACCACCCCCCTGCAAGGTCATTAACCCTCGATACGGTAAGCTTGTTCATATCACCTACCTTGTCTCACCGTCAAGATCGCTCAACTTGCTATTCTCCGGCTGGATCTTCCGAGTGTCGATCTTCGGGTGATGGGTCAGAACGTTCTCCCACCACTGTTGTTGGTTGACTTTTTCAAGATGAATCAGGACGGACTCCTGATCCTCTGTGATTATGATGAGATGCAAGGACAATGCGACACAGATTCTCCTACCCAATGTCCAAGTGCTATCCTCGACCTTTATCTCCTTGCACAGCTCACCATCCAAGATCTTGTCTTTCCCTTTAATTCCAACGCCGAGTTGCTTCTTCTGTATGGTGACTGCAAGTTCCCTGGCGCGTGTCCCCTTTGGAACAGGAACAACAATATCTACTTCGCCTAACTCCTGCCTCCAGGTGTATGGAAGAGCTAGGTCAAGTGGGTGTTCACCATTAGACACACGACTACGGATCCGTTGAGGCTCATCCTACCAGCCTGTTCGGAAGCTTCGCGCTCCCTGTCGGCTTTGTCCTTTGCCTCCCTCTCTTCCTTTGGGAGCTTGTCGTAATCATCGTCGGACATGGTGGTGGTCAGGGGGTAAGATTATCTACACGTGACCAAGCGAGCATGATTTTGTTTACGCTTGTGTATTTTGTATACTCGGACGCTTGAAAGTTGGCCACCTGCGAAAGGCCCAAGTCCTTTGAGTCGTCCCATCACGCACTCTCGTGGTCGTGTTCGCCGTTGGCCGTTCGCGGTCATATCTCAATCTGATGGCAGCAAACAATCCCTGGACTGACTTTGAAGTAAGTTCTCGTCGTCGTGTGCCCCGCGTCATTAAACCCCTCCTAGAATTTGCGCCATACTGTCAAGCATAATACTGTCGATAAACTCAAGCAAATCTTGAATGGCTTCAATGATCAGTGTCAAACTGTTTTTGTCAAGTCTGGAAAGAAGCAGGATTTGATTGATAGGATCGTCATACAAATGGACTCCTGGAGGCAATCCAATAACATAGAGAAATGGACCAAAGCTCAAGCTATCCTCTATCAGGTCCGTACTTCTGGAGTGTGAGTCAAGCTACATTTGCCCGCTTGAGCTAGCGTGCGCCCATCGGACGTGTGGCATTGTGTTGTTTAGCGGTTTCTCATACCACTTGTTCTTTGTGCCGTGAGCATATCGTTGATTGACTTTCTAGGTATTCTCAAAGTCGGTCAACAGGCTCGGTCCAGCCCGTTCAGACGATGGCCCCTGCATCATATGGTTCTACGACGGTATTCCCTGCGACCTCTACGGGCCGTTACGATCCATACGCGCCACCGCGGGCGCCACCCCCACCAGTAAGCGCTGCAGCAGGTGCAGGCATATCCAAACCTGGTAAGAATATGCTTTGTCTTCACACCACTATTACTGAGCGGCTTTCAGCCATACGCTTTAAACTGTCCCCTTTCTTCCACATCGATCAGTCGGTGTCTGGGATCGCGGAGTGTCCAGGTTCGGCCCACACTCCTCGCGTCGTTCACCTCGTTGATCACCAAACAGAGTCGACAAGCTCGACTGATCGAAAGCAACAAAGTCTTACCTTCACTCTCAACAGCGAACAAACTATGAAACTGAGTTCTACCGGGTATGTTGACAACTGTGCATCAAACTAGCCGCCCTCATCACCATCCGCAGCACTAAGTATCAGCTTCGATTGTATTGCACTACTTCTACCTTTTATAGCCCAAACCCAACAGCCTTCAGGCCACCTGCCGGCCCTTGTCCTATTGAATTCCCACCGACGTGTGAAGTGCGAGTGAACGGAACGGCACTCCAGGCTAATTTGAAGGGGCTCAAGAAGAAGCCTGGCACTGCGCCACCAGCTGATCTTGGCAGAATGGTGCGAATGAGCGGTCAAAACCGCGTTGAAATGGTCTACGTGAACAGCCAGCAACCCGTTCAGCCCAAAGTGAGCAGTTTTACAGATACGGCAAGATCCCTTGTTGATACGCCGAAAGAAATTTTACATGACAGTATTCCTTGTCGAAGTGACCACGGTTATGCAGCTGGTGGATAGGTTGAAGAAGGGGAAATACCGCAGTAACCAAGATGTCCTAGCGAAGAGTGGGCTGATCTTCCTTGTCTCTTGTTAACCAAACTTATCTCTTGTAATAGTGCTCAAGCCGTCGGACGACGACGACGAGATAGTTGCGGGTCCACAGAAGATGTCCTTGAAGTGCCCGGTATGATGAATTAACGAGGAGCGTTCCATAGGATAATAATCCTTTTACTTTTATTTTTTTCACAGCTGAGCTTCGTGCGAGTTCAGACGCCGTGCAGGTCGACGCAGTGTGTTCACCCACAGTGCTTTGATGCGACATCGTGGTTCTCTTGTATGGAGCAAACGACTACTTGGCTTTGTCCGGTGTGCGAGAAGATTCTCAATCCTGATGATCTATTTATTGATGGGTACGCATTTGCATTGCCGGATGATCCCACTTTAATGCTGCCTTTTTTTCAGGTACTTTGACCGAATTCTGAAGGAGACTTCAGAAGATGTGGATGATGTGATGGTCGAGAACGATGGTCAATGGCATACAGGTGATAACAAGTTTGCATCTCCCGAATGGCGGGCAACCCACCCTGTCGTTGCGTCCCATCACTATTCACCGCCTCGTGAATCTTCGCCTACATCTGTAGACGAAGAAGCGGACGCGAAAGCTCACGCGAAGAAACAGGTTGAGATACTTGTTTTAGATTCGGACGACGAGGACGAAGGTCGAGTCAAACGCGAGCTGTCGATTTCGCACAGTGTTGGGTCGAGCTCGGTTCCCAAACCAGTTCCTCTCCGTACAATGCCGGTTGCACAAGAAACTCACCAAGACGACGTAATTGACCTCACCGCTGATTCTGAGGATGAACAACCGGCGTCACAGTCCTCATCGCAGCCACAGTCGCAACTACTACGGCCCTCGGTGGAGAAGCGAAAGGCACCATCGGGTGCGCCCTCGCCCACGGAACAGATCTGGAAGAAGTCGCGGGTGGATGCCGTCACCAATCCGCAGTCGGTTCCTAGCACGCTTTCGCCTATCTCTCCTGTAGGTGGCGCTGCACGAACATCCATCCACTGTGGGGCTGCAGGGCAGCTTCCCCAGACAGCCTACACTGGACCACAGTTACCCCCGCTGCGTCTCCCTCTCACAACGTATCCAGCACAAGCAAGTGGGGGATATATCTCGCCGGTCGGGACCACTGCAACGGAAGAGAATCACCGTGGCGACTATGGGCACTACAATGGGAATTATAATTACGGCGGTGGAGCTGTGCCGCGCTCTGGTGTTTGGCCGTAGTTGGGAGAGGGGGATGGAACCGGGATTATGTATGATAGCAGTATGGTAGCCCACACCGTTTACATATAATACTGACTAGTAATTCAATGCGGCATTTGAGTACGGTCCGTATACTCGCACGCGATTGGTGGGTCGCGAGGCCGTGCATCGGTCGGGAGCGTGAGAGTGTCAACGTTCCGGAAAATCCCGTAGACCGTCAAAAGCGCGAAACTTTTCTGGTCGCCTCTCATCCTCCATCTTCATCCTTCTCTCCACTCAGCTTCTCAAAAATGGCCGACGTGAAAAAGGTCAAGTCTCCCCAGGACTTTATGAGTTCGTGTCTCTTTCTTCCTCGTGGTCCTCCGCCTTATTCTCTCTCCAGTTGATTTCCTCATGGGTGGTGTCTCAGCTGTATGCATCCTTTTCCACCTTTGTCCAACCTCGTCCTCACTGTCCGTTGTAGGCCGTCGCAAAGACGTCAGCTGCACCCATCGAGCGAATTAAGCTGTTGGTGCAAAACCAGGACGAGATGGTGCGTCGCCCGCACTCTTTTCTCCAGCCAGCTCATTTGGCCGTCAGATCAAGCAAGGTCGTCTTGCCACACCATACAAGGGTGTCAGCGATGCTTTCACTCGTACCTACAAGGAAGAGGGTCTTGTCTCGCTATGGCGTGGAAACACCGCCAACGTGATCCGTTACTTCCCCACGCAAGCTTTGAACTTCGCCTTCAGTATGCCCATTCGCTCTGCTTTCTTCAGCATTTAATCATCAACTTGCAGAGGACTACTTCAAATCGCTTTTCGGCTTCAAGAAGTCGGAGGGGTACTGGAGATGGTTTGCTGGTAACGTTGCCTCTGGTGGTGCAGCCGGTGCTTCATCGCTTCTCTTCGTGTACTCGCTCGATTACGCCCGTACCCGACTTGCCAACGATGCCAAGTCCGCGAAGGGCGGTGGAGCCCGTCAGTTTAACGGTCTTGTCGATGTCTACAAAAAGACCCTCGCATCTGATGGTATTGCGGGTCTCTACCGTGGCTTTGTACCCTCGGTGGTCGGCATCATTGTCTACCGTGGTCTTTATTTTGGTGTCTATGATTCGCTCAGTATGTCGCTTGCTTCCTTCTGGTTGATCAGTACCGATATCTCCCTGCAGAGCCTGTCGTCCTCGTTGGTGCCCTTGAGGGATCGTTCTTCGCATCGTTCTTACTTGGTTGGGGTGTTACAATTGGTGCCGGTCTTGCGTCGTATCCCCTCGATACTATCCGGTTGGTGATCTTCCTTGATCCACTCAGAATGGTACTAATTTACTCTTCAGTCGTCGTATGATGATGACTTCCGGCGCTGGTGTTCACTACAAGTCGATGTTTGATGCTGGGTCGCAAATCATTGCCAAGGAGGGTACCAAATCGTTGTTCAAGGGTGCTGGTGCCAACATTCTCCGAGGTGTCGCTGGTGCAGGTGTTTTGTCATTATACGACAAGCTCCAGCAGATCATGTTCGGCAAAGTTTACTCTGGTGGATCTGGCTAAATGCTCTGCATATCCTCTGGGCCTTGGCACTGTCCTCTCCTTTTATCCTGTCACCACATATCTTCCTAGAGTTGTTTTTATTCCCCTATTCCTCTGGCATTGGCATCCGAGTTTACATGCTCTCACACTAGTAGAATTTCTGCTGTCGTACAGCGAATGCAGACAATGTCCCCGGCCACCAGTTTGATTCGAGGCCCTTGAAGATGACGAGGAGTCAACTCTCTGAACGTGTGATGTTATCCTCGCGTATTTATGTTGTAGAGCTACACCAACTTGGCTGTGTCCTCGATCTTACGGTGTCATCCCCATGAAATGCTTTCAAATCTGGCCAGTAAGATGTAGCCAGCATTGTGTTCTGCTTCCCCAGCGGCGCAGCTTCACACAGTTCGTCTTACGACCATACCAGCAATCCTGTCTGGATGCATGTCATGCCGCGCTACGTGCTGGCATCACTCGCATTGGAGTTTCCCTACCCACAGGCGCAGGCAAAACAACAGTTTTCACTACCCTCTTATCCCAAATCCCTTCTCCGAAGCCGTCTCGAGCCTCTGGTTCCTTGATTATTGTCAATAGCGTTGAGCTTGCACGTCAAGCAGCCGCTCAAGCAGAACAGACATACCCTCACTGGAAAATCGAGCTCGAGCAAGGGGTCAACCATCGAGCAAGCGGGCGAGCAGACGTGTGAGTTCCAGGTATGATTATTGGGCCTCTCACCAGTAAGATGTATTACAGGACTGTGGCGACGTACCAAACACTACTCCAGCCACAGCGACTGGCGAAATTTCGACCAGAGAACTTGAAAGCAATCATCGTAGACGAGGCACACCATGCTGCAGCCCCTTCGTAAGCATACTCATCTGACACAGGGCGCGATCTCGATGTGACTTTCTAGCTATCGTCGAATACTATCCCATTTCAACGCAGCCATCAAGAATCCCGATCCACACTTTGTGCCTCCCTTCATACCATATTCCATCCCGATTATTGGATTCTCAGCGACATTCAGCCGTCATGACGGCCTTGCACTCGGTTCAGTTTTCGAGAGAATTGTTTACCACCGCGATTTTCTTGACATGATCAAGGAGCAATGGCAAGTTTATCTGTATCCTGCGTGTGGAAGTCAATCATAAGCTGACCACAGGTTATGCGATGCGCGATTCACCGCTGTTAAAGCTAGCATCAACTTGCAAGATGTCACTATCAACACCAGGACAGGCGACTTCAATGCCTCGAGTCTCGCTCACATCATCAACACCGAGACCATTAACAGTCTCGTCGTGCAGGCATGGCTGGACCGCGCGTGTATGTATTCCGAACGCCAGAACAGATAGTATTCACTTAATTCAGCAACCCATTCACAGCATCTGACCGCAAGTCGACCCTGGTGTTTTGCGTCAATCTTGCCCATGTTAGACAGCTTACAAAAGCTTTTCGAGAGTTCGCAATCGATGCTCGTCAGCTACACTCCAACACACTGGCAAATGAACGGCGAACATTGATCACGGAGTTTAAGGCTGGACGCTATCCTGTTTTGATCAATTGTGGTACGTCGCGGGACGTTCTGTGTCGAGGGCTTGGTAAAATACTATACAATCAATAGCAATCTTGACGGAAGGCGCGGACATTCCGAACGTTGATTGCATTGTTATCTGCCGCCCTACACGATCTCGAAATGTTTATGCACAAATGGTACACTCCACTGTCTTTTAATTTTTGTAGATTTTTATCCCTTGCTGCAGATTGGCAGAGGCATGCGACAGTCCCCTGCAACTGGAAAAGTTGATTGCCATATCATTGACTTTGTTGATTCGACCTCTCGTATTCCTGGCGTTGTCTCGATACCAACCCTACTTGGCTTGGATCCTGGTGAAATCGTAGATGGTCAGTATTCTTAGCATATTCATGATTATGAGTATTCATCGTTGGGATAGATGCAAGTATCGCGGACTTGAGAGCTAGGGCCGGGTCTGTTAGCTCTTGCAACCCTGACAATATCGCAGTCAAATCCATACCTGAACCAAGTTCTGTTACTTATCTTGACTATGATGATCCCTTCGCGATGGTCGACAGCTTTTCGGGGGCACCTCACATTCCGAGGTTGAGTCCAAACGCATGGGTTGGGTGTGGTTCTGACACCTATGTCCTCGAATGCCTCGGGAAAGGTTATATTCGAATCGAACCTGACACTGGAGGTGAAGGTGAATACACAATACACAAAGTTGGGGCCGGCAACGCTTACCGAATACGTAGCGTGCTTCCGCGCTGCATACACCGAGGCGACTATGCACTTCCCTTCCGCCAGGCGGTTGAAGGTATCTCCTTTCATGCGGAAACGGTTGATATCGACCGCAGACACGCTGTCTGACGCGCTCAAGGGCTGTGATACTTATGCAGTGAAGAAGGTACTCCGCGGGCCACTGGCTTTGGGGTATGAATTTACGTGGACATTGTATGCGGTTGCTAACTTCTAATAGTTTGCTCCGCAGTGCCAGGTGGCGACAAGCCCCGGCCACAGAAAGCCAGAAGACATTTATCAATAAAAGGAGAGGAAAGCGCGCAATGGACCGGACAACCGTCGCGGAAGCCACAGAGAAGCTTACCAAAGGGGAGGCTGCGAACATCATCACGCGCCTGAAGCATGGGGCTCAAGTATGCCTTTCCTGTTCGCTGAATCCTTCTCTGATATTAATCGCCCAGGCATACTACGAGAAAAAGATGAAGGCGGACTGCAAAGAATCACAGCTTGCCGAGAAAGAGAGACTGCGAATAGCACGCAGCACAGTGCGAGTAGGGCCTCTGGATCAACACTAGAAATTAGATAACGATGGTGACACCGCGTGCGGACTCTGCAAAGTCAGAACTGCTGCCTGCTGAGCAATATCTAAAGCCCTCGATAAGGTCAATGGACTGTTGAATGCATGAGGATCTCGGGTAAGAATAGCTAGTAACGCTCCAACGAGGGAATCTCCGGCTCCGGTGGAGTTCAATGCCACATCCTGCGTTGCCTCTAGAGGGGGGAAGTGCTGGATAACGACCATCTCATCCGAGGTCGGGGAGTGAGCGACGATATATCGACAGCGCGGGTTGCTGCGTTGCGCTGCCCAAGCACTTGCTTCTGCTCGGTCTGTTCGCATCACGACTACTACACCAAGCTTTCCGCACTTGATCACGATGTGCTGGAAGAAAGGTAGGAGGTTGACAGCCATTTGGGCGATGCCCTTATCGGCTATGAACGATAACGTGCCTAGGTCTGGTGCTGTGTCCGAGACCTTTCTCTTCGCGAGCTGCACCAAGTCCGTGCGAAATTGAGATCCCAGCCCGAAGTTATCGATTACACTCCACCAACGCTTGTGAGACATCAGGTCGAAAGTGTTGCGGGCATCCTGATACATCTGGGCGAGTTCGATCAAATTCGGTGAGACGAATGATATCACTGATCGGCTGGACTTTGCAAGGTTTGCGGTTATTGCGGGTAAAATACGTAGGCCCTTGACGACTGAGGTTGGCTCACTGATTCTGGTCGGTAAGAGAAAACAAGAGCAAATAAAGGCGACCTACAAGAATGCTGAACGGAACCAGGTCACTAATGGAGCATCTGAAATCTAAACAACGTACTTTGAATACCCATCTTCAAACTTTCTGTCACAATAATGGTAAGCACATCTGAAGAAATATTGCCGTCGAGGGCAAGAAGTTGAGGGTGATGATATCGGAGAATGGCAAGTATCTGAGAGTTTCAGTGGCAAATCACGAGTGTTCGGTAGAAGTTTAAGTCATGCCTACCTGGTCTGCTTCCCAGGCATGCGGAAGATTCATATCAGAAACGCCGCACTGTAGCTCGCCGAGTGAATCAAGAAGCAGATTGCAAACAGGACTCCGCCGACCTTGAATGGACACTAGTCCATCCGTTCGCATTCCCAGTGACTCGGTCATGGTACTGATCAATTTGCCAAACTCATCGTCGCCAATTGGGGCGACAAGCAATGTCGCGGGATCATTTCCACTGGATCCAGACATGACTCTGTGGGTTGCCTCGGCAATGTTACGAGCGACACCACCCAGAGATATGGATACCTTCCCGGGGTAGGTGCTCTTCTGATCGGGCCCGATAAGCACCTCGGCTTGTGAAGTAATGTCCACAGCGGCGCATCCCACGACAACAACTGTCGCCTTCCGAGCACTGGGAATTACATCCCTTGCTGCTGCATCCCCAGAGTCATATTCCACCAGCTTGGATCCCTGGATGACCTGCGATGAGGAATCCGTGGAGAAGTCGCTGTAAAAATACTGGGCACTGCGTCAATTAGGACGGTGAGCTAGTTCGGTATGCAACTCACATTTTTCCTATTCTGGTGTTCGTTTGCAATCTTGGCGTACTCTACAGCAATTCGACCACCTAATGTGTCGTGCGTATATCTATATCGCGGGACAAGAAGTTCGTTGAGAGGAGTCACTCACCGACGAGAGCAGTGTTTTGGACTAGGGCAACATCTACGACCAATAATGAATATCGAACCAAGGAAGACATGCAATACTTCGCTTACTGCTGTCCAAGGACTTGCCACTAGTGAGCTCGCCAACACGCCTAAGAAGCCATGGTGTCACCTCCTTCCCTGACTTTGATACGCCCGTCTCTTCTGACTCCCGCAAAGCAGTTTCGATAGCTTCTTGCAGCACAGCACCATGCGCTTCGTATTTCTCAGGAATAGGGACAGCAAACAGAGCACCATTTGACATGCCGAGTTGCCTTTGTATGTCTGTCGGTTCACGGTTACCAGATAGCTGAACGGGACCATATGATGTCCTCACAAAGAATCCTGGCAGCAGCCTCTGGGTCGTCAGTGCTCCACGGGGACTGTAAAGCCTGGGTTACCATTATAATCATATCAGTAATCCCTGCGCAAACCTTGAAACCACTTTTGCGGGTGTAGAATGCAGGAAAATCATCTGACTCTGCGTATGACACAACGGGTACTCCGAGGGTTTCCTACACAGATACTGCCTGAGTGAACACCCAAAAAGAGGATCTGAGTATGCAACGCACGAGATACTCGAGCGTCCTGTGGGTGAATATCAATACTTGAGCTAAATGATTGTAACCATACTTTGACTTGCCTCCCTATGTCCAAAATCGACTTGACTCCAGCTGAAACCAAACCCACAGGACAACGAGCAAGTTCATGTAAATCAGCTGAAATATCCATTGCTGTCGGGAATCCTCGACTCAGTCTATATCAGAGAGAAAGGAGTAACACGTACTTTTCTCTCCCCCGCGATGCACTCCGCCAAGGCTGTAAATGCATGAGCGTCCGAGTCAGTTGCGCTGCATGCTTCTCACCCTCCAGTGGCAAATGTCTGATAATGTAGTGAGCCAAGAGCACTTGAATTTGACATCAGGAATCATGCCTTGATGCCCGCCAGCGCAGCAAATATCAACGTTGAACTACACGTAGTACCACCGTCTTTCCTTGATGCTATAGCAGGAGCGATATCCCTCCTGGACAACTTCACAGGATCTGTACTTCGACTCGCAAGGCGCTGTAGCTCAGTGGGTTGAAGACCGATTTTGACACGACCTTCGATGAGGCCAATTGTGGCAGGGGTACTCCCGGTGGACCTGACGATGTTCTCTACCGACTGTGCCATCTCTAAGGAGGTGGGGTACGGCATTCCATGAGTGATAATCGTGGACTCCAGTGCTACCACTGGACGGCCATTTGCCAATGCATCCCCGACTTCTGGGTGCACGTCAATGGGAACACCATGTGATGACGAGCGATGTGTGAGAGAGAGCGGACGACGTCGAGTTGCTCGGAAGACGCTCCCAACAGAAATGCGCGTACGATGGCTCGTCGCGAACATGTAAATCGTAGACTGGTAGGACTCTGGGTCGCGTTACTATAACGCCCACTTTAAACGAGCGCTGAGATGCCGTGATGGTTACTGTAACGGACAACGTCGTGATAAGCACCTTGCTCCAACGATGGCTTATCCGAGCACCTCAACCGCAGCCAGGGAGGACTGGGAGGGTGACACGTGTGTCTTGACATACGAGCCCCTCGATGTGGACGCAATCATGCGTTCAGTGAGGGACGACAACGCTGGTGCGACAGCCGTCTTCGTTGGCACCACTCGCAACTCCTTCAAAGGTATCACCACACGGTATATGCCATAGACATCATCATGCAAACGATCCCACAGGTAAAGTTGTGACACGCTTAGAATATCAAGCTTACAGCAAGCTGGCGATTAAAACCATGGCACAAATCCTCAAGGATGCTCGTAAAGCTGTATCTCGATCGACGCACCAACCACCGCTTCACAACGTTCCTTCACTCGTATCATGCACCGTCCATCATCGCCTAGGAACCGTCCCGGTGGGCGAGCCGTCAATAGTCATTGCGGTGTCATCGCCGCATCGCAAGGAGGCTTTCATAGCGTGCGAGCGGATACTCGAGGACGTGAAGGAGAAGGCACAGATCTGGAAGAGGGAGTACTATGAAGGGGTGAGGGAGGAAGAGGCGGAATGGAAAGCAAATAACTGCTGAACCAGAAAGATGCACGTTGTTTAGAAACATGCGTGACGTTGTCCATAGGGTACCCTCTGGTCAATTTACTCCACTTTCCACTTTGTGCTCACGTCATCACCGTCCGGGCTAACGACGAGCTCTACAGACCATAGAAGGAGGGTAAACATGACATTTGCCCAACGCCACCAAACTTGGGATGCAGGGTCCAAAACTGGGCATGTTCAAAGTATTAGCCTTGGGATAAAGAACGAATGAGAGACGCACGCAGCAAATGTGAGTACACCATGACGAATATCAGTTGTCGGTATGTCAACAGGAAACGAGTCAACGTAGATGTCTGCAAGGCATTTTCAACAATCAGTTGTGCACAGGAGCTGGATCTCCAAGGTCATACAGGTCTGCCATCCCAACCATCACTTGTCGAGTCATCTGATTCCCAAGCATCCGCACCGATCGTCGGAAGTATGCGCGACGCAAACTGGAGAATCGTCAGTCGGTAAAAGAGTGCGACTAGCACTGGCTTTGGGAGGGTATTCGTAATGAAGTTGACAAGTGTTTGAAGATGGGGGAGGATATTAGATAAAAGAGGTGCGCTGTGGGCGTTGTTTCAGTACACTGCGCATGTGGGTATGACAGGCGCGACATACTATGAAGATGCGGGGTCCGAGAATGATGTCCGATCGAAGCCGCAGAGCCAAATATTATAAGCCAGGAACAAGGAGAGCATCGACGACTCTACAATGTTCGTCCGGCGGAGGCGGAATCCAATCACCGTCAGAAACAGGAAAGCGGTCAATGCTACGCCCAACAGTGTGGAAGAGAGTGGTGACGTGGCTGCAGCTGGGTATGCCTGTGGGAGGAAAAATGAGCGAGGGTAATAGCAAGGCAGACGGGCAACTGGCCACAACTATCCACCACGCTGCAACTACATATGCTGCTGCTGATGCAATAAGAATGCCAAATTGATAACTTTCTGCCTCATCTGCCAACTCCTTTCCGACCTGACCGACTTTCTGGGCGAAGAGCAGGCTAGAGAGACCCTCCATGGCTACATACGTTGGTCCCGAAAACGTCAAGATCTTGCCCCACCAACTGACCGCAGTGGCCAGTAGTGGATGAACAGACTGGGAGAAGGCATTGAAGGACACAAGGAGGAGGAAAGGGTGCATGGGAACCTGCATAACGGAGAGCAGCTGCGACCCCCAGAGAAGGATGAGTGTGCCATGGATGAACGAATGCACTGAAAGTAGAAGCGAGAGCAGAAGGAACGCGGGGGTAGAGAGGGTTGCGAGAGTCAAAGGGAGATAAAGTAATATCTGCAACACGGTAGACAACCTGGAGCAGGTGAGGTTGGCGACGACTGAATGCAAGACATGCACGTACCTCGCCGTGTGGGACAGCGCACTCCACAGTATCCAGGGATTCATGCCGCTCGCCGGTGCTCTCGAGATGGCGAACGATGACCAGGGGCGTGTCGCCAGTCTCTGGAGAACCTGCGTTTCCGTTGCGTACCGAGGTGTCACATGGCATGCTTGTATTCCTCATTACAACAAGACATAAATCATAGAATACACTCGAAACACTAGATTAAATCGACAACTGTGGTGTAATATCCCTCAGATGTGTGGGTGTCAGCGTGTTTCTTGGGCTAAGAAGACCCTTCGCAGCCGCAAAGTCCGTTCCGCGGTTAAGGGCAGCAGGGTCCGATGGTGAAACATAAAACTTGTCAACGATGGGTATCTGTAAGAAATTCATCTTCGGGGTAATCACAACCATGTTGTTGGTTCGTATTTCCATCCAATCAGCTGTTGCGGGCGTTGAGTCCGAGCGCCTCATGCCAGGTTGTGTATACGCACCTTTCTCGAAGGTCAGGGGCTCGCTGGCAATCTAAGACGGATCAGGAGGTGCAAGCGCGCAAAATGTTGGGACTAACCATGATGATGTTCTCTCGTTTGTCCGCCTTTGTCATTTTGTAGTGTCCACCTTGCATGTACTCGCTGAAAGTCGTGCCGGATGAAAACCACTGCAGACGTCTTCAGACTGTAGAACAGAATATTCCGGACGCGTCCTTACCAGCGAAGCGGCTTCATCATGGCGAGACGAAATGTAGCGTGTCGCAACCACACTCTCGCCGTCGGTAACACAAAAATTCATCAGACTGGGCTAAGCGCAGGGTAAGTTGCTTTGTGTCACTCCATAGGAGGACCATACTTCAACTATGCCAGCGAGATCAGTGAAGGTGTTGAGGGTAGCAATGGTGTCCAGCATTGCTCGCTGAAGTGTTTGATGCGTGAATGATTTTGCTTTCGCGTCAGGTAGCTAAGAACAAATCAGAGCGACGTCTAGGATTGGGTATTAATACACTCACCTTGGAGAGAAACAACGCGAATGCCCACTCCGAATCTACATTTGCTTAGCAAGCGGATTTCCCATTCCGCACCGGGAAGAATATCCTACCGGTATTTCCCTGTACAATATTGAATATCTCATCCGATAATTCTGCTTGCAGTCTCCTTTTAACGAGATGGAAATCTGCGATCCCACCGTTGTGCATGAACTGGGTTTGCGGAATTATGGGTGGCGGATATCACTTGGATCACGGCCAAGCTCACCATGATGTTGCCGAAAACGAAAGGATGGCAATTGTCCAATGACAGAGAACCAGCAGTCGTTGCTCTCACGTGAGCACTGAAGAGATCAGAGTCCAAAGAAGGCGCAAGTATCTTTATCTACGCACAACACGAGGGGGGACTTGATCTTCTCCGCCAATCGTATGAGATTGGCATTATTCCAAGCCTATTTTGGTGTGGGTGAACGTTCCCCAGGTCGAGTGAACTTGGTTACTGGTGTCACGGAAGTGAATATGCAAGGCTGGCTGCCAAGTTCTTCGTCGTGGACGGTGTCATACCAACCTGCGATGGGAGCTTTGAGGGCAGTACACTGTGATGGGTGTGTCGAAACGCACCAACGCCGAATCCGTCTCCGTTTATGGGTCTCCGATGGTCTAGGCGTAGTCGCGAATCGAAAGCTTGGTTTATGATAGAGTGGCATGGGCGCGTCAATAGCTACAAACGCTCGGAGACTGGTGCGAGTGGATGGGCAACAGGGACTCACATGTGACAACTGGACCGGCGACGTGCCCTTGTAGATCACAAATCGACACATGGATGAGAGAGAAGGAGTATTGGTGGGACGAAAGCGAGTAGGAACATTTCAGGTCGTGCGTTGCGGCTGATCCGAGAAGTGTTGCACAAGTATTGCACCAAATTACGTCTTAAGCTTGTTTGGCCCAGAACTTCATTACCACCAATCTACTTGCAACTTACAAGTCGTCGACGTCCCCCAAGTACACGTACAAGTACACATGCTTAAGTTGACCACGTTCTGCCCTTCAATGTCACCTAAAGTCTGCCGGCCTCTGCGCAGGGTCTCCACCCGCCTCATCGTATACGAGTCCGGCGACACGGAGGGCTAGATCTGCACAACGGAATTCGTCGTTGAACGTGTGTCTAGAACAGGTCTCTTACCGATGGCCTTGTCTGTCTCTTGTGCCTCCGCATACACCCTGACTACGTCTTCTGTACCACTCGGCCGAACGAACGAGCGACCCCCCGTCTTCTGCACAAGTTGGTCGATTTTTCCTTGAAGACCGAGTGGCCGGACCAAGCGGCGCTCCGCATCCTCCGTGACAAAGGCATTCCTATCTCCGACCTTGACTTTAACCAACCGATTCGGAAGGTCCGAGTACAACTTATCCCATGTTTCCACAGAGTAGGACATATGGTAGAGCGCGACCTCGACAAGGAGCATGTCGGAGAGCGCATCGCCAACGGTCTGGTTGATAACGTCAATCACGTCTTTCAAACGGCCAAGTGCAGTCGCCTGCGCAGCCGTGGACGGTTTATGAGAGGCAATTTTACGCTGAGCAGACGACGAGAACAAGACAGTTCCGTGGCCATTAGCCTCAAAGTACACTCCAATATCGTATCTCTCGGCTGCGGCATGGTGCAAATGCTTGACGCCAGTTGGTACGCATGTCACGGGGAGCCTCTGCATGGGTGTAAGCGTGGGTCCATTCCAACGCGGCGCAACCACGTACCTCCGACAAGTATTTGGTGGAACTTCCGTTAGCATACGCCGTCTGCACAACACCAACTTTGATCTTCTCTCGAGTATCTTCGAGGCCAGCATCCTTGGCTAATCTCACGATGAAGCTCGCAACTAGCGTCGTAATCTTGTCCCCATCAAGCATGCGGAACTTTCCACCATCGTCCAGGTAGTAATAGATGAGGCGATCAGCATCACCATCCAAACTACATCCACGTTGCCCAGGTTCCAGCTCGGATGTAAGAGACGGCGGCAATTTCTGGTTGACCTTGACATAGTCGGCGCCACAATCCTTGTTAAGTTCCTCCGTATTTTCTATGCAAGTATTTTTCAACTCGAGAGTAAGCGACTCTCCAAGAAAATCATTGAGCGTTTTCGCAGCTAGAGCACCAACCCCGTTGGCACAGTCGATCAACATGTGGGCTGAAGTATTTCTGTCTGCCTGTGGGTTAAGTCAGTGGTGAGGCGCACTTGATCGAGGACGGAAACGGACGAGAAGTCTTTTAAATGCCCTGCTGAGCTTGAGGTAGTACCCTTCTATTATTCTTTTTACGTCCGACTCTTGCGTCGTGGTATTAATGGTATTTACCAAGTAGTGCAGGATAGGCGTTGTGGTAACCTCGGCATCCGTGGCCGTCGCATGCATAGCAGCGAGGCCCTTACGAAGCGCAGAGACAAGCTTTGGACCAGATGCGCGCGTATCGCAAGCATACACGACTCTGGCTGGTGTGCCTAGTGGTATTTGTTTGGATTGAATGAAATTCTCGAGAGTCGCGATGAATGCATCAGGCGACGGCGCGTTTGCGAAGTCGGTAGCATGCGATTCCCAAGAAGTATTCAGCATCTCTCCATGGGGGTCAACAAGTTTGACACCATTGTCCTGCATGGGGCTTGGGATTGGGCGGTGCCAAGATGGTCAAGGGAGGTATTAGACGTACTTCAGCTGGGTTGTGCGAAGCAGTGATCATCACGCCAATGGTCTTACCATCGCACGATCTGCTCCTCAAGGCTGCTAGAATCCCAACCTTGAAGAGCACGGATTCGAGCTTGTTCCCTCTAGATTCCGCTTAGATCTAATCTGCGAGCGGTCATGGTGTAACGTGCAACCTACAGGGTTCTGAATCCTGCGGTACCATACGAAAACGTTTCACCTGGTTTGACAGGATACTCCTCCAACCCCTTCCTGAGCTCGTGTTCGAAATTTGAAAGAGCGGACATAATGAACGGGCGATTGAGAGGTTGAACACTGATGCCAGCGCCATTTATGGTATCTGTGTGAGCTTCACGTGATCTGGCTGCGATTGGCGTGGTGTGTTGCTTTCATGCTGCATCTTGACCACGATGCCGTCCAAATCGCCCGCCCAGACTCTCTTAGAAAAAGCGGACAAGAAGGCCAATTCATCTACAGGGTGGTTTTCTTCGTCATCTACGAAATTCGAGGAAGCCGGTGATCTCTATCAACAGGCTGCCAATGCCTTCAAACTTGACAAACAGTTTAGGGATGCAGGCGATGCATTCGCAAGAGAAGCCGAGTGCAGGGAAAAGTGCAAGGAAGCGAATGAAGCTGCAAATGCTTGGTGGAATGCCGCCAAGGCATTCAAACGAGGATATCCTGAGTGTAAATTCACCCCTTCCGCCTCCCAGATGGCCTAAAACACTGAATTCGCATCCCCCAGTGGCAATCCAGGCCCTGTCTCAGACAATCACTCATTTGACAACCTCTGGTCGATTCCGACAAGCTGCGGATAGAGAGAAGGAGATCGCACAGATATACCAACACGAGCTCGATGACATCCGGAAAGCTTGCGAGAGCCTCGAGCGAGCAGGGGACTGGTACTCCCAAGAGGATGCCACTGCGTTCGTATTCCCGCTGTGAAGTGAATATGCGTTGATGATCTACAGTACTGCGAATGCATGCTACAAGGATGCTGCAGACCTCCATGCTCAGTTGGAGGAATATCCACAAGCCATTCAACGCTACGAGCAGGTTGCGGACCAATCACTCACGTCCGCTCTCACGAAATACAGTGTCAAGGAATATTGGCTAAGGGCATGTCTATGCGCCCTGGCTATGAAGGTAAGCACAGCACACATACCCGAGGTGTCCAGCCGACACCATTTAGGACTCTGTGACTGCCAAACGAAACATACAGAAGTACATGTCACAGGACCCTGCGTTTGCTTCCACCCGCGAGTGTAAATTTGTCAACGCGATCATCGACGCTATCCAGGCCGAAGATCAACTGGCGTTCACAGGTTGTGTCGTCGAATATGATCAGGTCACCAAGCTGGACAATTGGAAGACAATGATCATGTTGAAGATCAAGCGTACTATTGATGAGGAACCTGGTATTCTCTGAGCCGTAGAACTTGGCCTGCTTATTCATGTTATCGCCATCGTCCGCTACCATGAAAATGAACTAGTTCCACGTATTCCGAAGAGTCACGTGACTATCGATGCTCCGTAGTCGTAGTGTTAGTAGGAACCATTTCAACTTGTCGTCTATGTCGAATACCTGATGTCGACTCACTGGGCGCTCCGCCTTGTCCACTTTCTGTATGTTGCATTCATGACCATCGCTGCGTGGGTGCAAAGACGCAAACGGAGGCAACCGAAACCGCTAGAAGCCCGACGCAGCAAAATCCCAAAACACCTTTGTCTAAATCTCGTCGCGAACAATGACCTGCCTGTGGAAGAAACGGAAACTGCGTTCCTCCAATGTCTACAGAGTGTTGCTGCATGGTGTCGAGTGTTGGGTATAGAGACGCTTACCGTCTACGACCGCCACGGTATGCGTGTTTGACACTAGAGTGGCACTTTCTGAACGCACACATACAGGTGTCCTTTATGGATGTTCTGAGAATGCACATCGACGCGTATTTCTCGTGAACGAGACCTCGGAAGATAGCTGCGAGTCGGAGGTCGAGTATCCTCTGACGCCACCACTTTCGGAGTCTTCTGGTTCAAGGTCTCACTCGCCTGAGCGTACGACGTCGCCTGCGGACTTGAATATAATCACTATGATGCATCTGCCTCATCTCCGGAAGCGTAGGAATGTCGCTGTTCGTAGACAACCTAAAAGTATGTTCCGTCCTGTGCGCCTGGTGGGATATCTGATAGGAGTCAGGCAAAGGTGTATCCTCCGCGTCCAGCAAGTTGACACTTCACATAGTGTCCCGTGCTTCCGGGAAACCCGCCATCGTCTCCGCCAGCCGCTCGCTATTGCAAAGTTGTGTTACTGGCGCTTCGATGTCAGATGACACGATACCCAGCAGATTTCCGTATAGTTTGACTGTATCAAGGTTGGCCATGGTGCTAGAAGGTCAGATTCGACAATCATCGCCCTTCATTGAATGTTCTGAACTCTAGAAAGCTGGTTTGCCACCGCCTGACTTCATGATAATTCACCACATAGGTGGCATGAAGATGCCGTGTCCTCCCATCGAACTCCACGGCTTCCCGCCATGGCAAAACACCCTTACCGAGTTTCAGTGCGTGTGGCCCGCTGATTAGTCTGCCGGGACCTGACTATACAAAGGACAGTCGCACCCATCCAGATGACACCCAATTCGATACCTCTCGTTCTGGATCGCTCGACACGCCTGAGTTGATATCTGAGTCTGCGTTCTGTCGCGCATTGGATGAGTATTCGGGGGCTGAGTTTCGGCTAGGCAGGTAGTTGCCGGTTTACTGGTTTCGGTAGAGCCTGTGCTTCTACTAGTACTGATGCATAGCCAAATGCACAGAAAGCATGCGGATTGGCTTCAGGTTGCCGCGCCGGATAACTTTAGTTGACTTCGTTTGTTCACCGCCTGCACGTTTGAACTTGATACGGTGCTCCTTCCCTGACCGGCGTGGGCATAGGCCGAGATCCGATGACCATCTTTAGGCACGGCACCACCAAAAATACGCTGGGCAGTCGGTTGATTTGATGGGCCGTCATTCTGATTCCTGTGTTTCCGCCACTGTCAACTGAGCGCTGTGCATAATTCGCTTGAATTCCTTGAGTTGGCCATGTAATTGACGCCCTGCCATCGGGTCTTGCATAAATACCCCTTGGGCGGTGATTTGGAGCACGAATCCCACCATCTCTATCATGTCTCCCGTGTCTGCCTTTGATCATGCCCACCTACCAAGCACGGTTGGAACGTCAAGTCCGCCGCTCAAGACCAGGAAAAGAATCATCGTCTGCTGTGATGGGTAAGTAATGAGATCAATGGTGGTTGGCTGAAAGCAGTAATTTGTTCACGATCATCCTCATAATGGCAGCACATGGCAAGACGGACTCGAAGTCGTTGTAAAGGAACGTTGGAAATATACCAATGTTCTGGTGAGTGTTCATATTTCAAGTTGAAGGCAACTAGACTGGGTTGTGACATTCCACCCACAGAAACTCACCCGTGCACTCAATCATCACGATGAACGAACGTATGTTGATACCCTCAAGTCAGCATCACTGCTACGGCGAGTTATTGCTAATTCTGTGCCCAACAGCGAATATGCGATACCGCAGGTTGTGTTTTATCAAGCTGGCATTGGAAGTTCGCCGGGCTTCTACTCAGAATACATTGAAGGTGAGTTTCCGCCTAATCCGCAGGTAAAACTTGGTTCAGTTATTCCACAGGCGCTACCGGAGTATCGTTAGGTAGCCATCACCCTCTGCGCCAGCATTCTAACTCACACACTGTTGTGCTTGGGCAGCGGAGAAAGTGCAAGACGCATATGGTTTTATTGCTCAGTGAGTGACCCCTTCTCGAAGGACATCCAGTAGCAGATGTCTGATTTCCATCGACAGGAATTTCCATCCAGGAGACGAGGTACGGCGAGCAGTTTCAACATGTATGTTACACTCTTACTTACATGTTATAGATCTTCTTGTTCGGGTTTTCAAGAGTGAGTACATTTGGGTACGATGGACTTCCATCTCTCTAACACCCAACAGGGTGCATACACAGTGCGCATGGTTGCTATGTTTATCGCAAGTTTCTCCCCAAGTATATTGTCCACAGCCATGCTTATTATGTCCATGTAGGGCGCTATCGGCGTCTTGGATAAGAATGATATGGACCACTTTGCCGACATCTTTGTCGCGTACCAAAAACTGGGCGAATCAAATGACCCTGCAGGTTTGCTTCAGATATCTGAATCGTGTGGTTCTCGGTGATGACACTCGTCCAGAAATAGGAAAGTTACAGGCTGAACTTACTCCTTGGACTTCCCCAACTTCTCGTGGAAAGTCGAGGGCTATTTCTAATGACCATACCTTCTCGATCAAGTAAGCAATTAATTAGTCACCCGGCGATGTCTGTCGTAACCCGCTACCAGGTGTGTTGGCGTCTTCGACACCGTCGGTTCCGTTGGGTTACCGGAGGAGATCACTCGCAAGTCGCCATCCACCAAATCGATATTTGGTTTCCCAAACACAGAACTTGGTGAACACATTGAACGGACCTATCAAGCTCTGGCTATCAACGAAACTAGGCTCGATTTTGTAAGTATCCGCACGATCTCGGACGACCTTTCCAATCCGATCAATTCCACTGCTTCCACAGAACTGTAATAAATTTGAGCAGACGGAGGGTGGCCGTCGCAAAGGACAAGTTCTGAAGCAGGTAAGTGTTGACTAAAGAAATCGGATAGCGATCCTAATACATCATACCCAGTGCTGGTTCGGTGGTAAGTGAAGTCTCTCCGTTGCGGCGCACTTAGTAACCTAACCTTAAAACCAGGCGAACATTCCGATGTAAGCATAGTCCGTCTTGGTGCTACTCTTTTCTGACTAAATATCTGAAAGATCGGAGGTGGTTGGCACGATCATGACCTATCAGACTTGACACTCATTTGGATGCTGGCTAACATCGAAGACATACTTTCCGTGGACTTGGAGTACATTAGATCACTTCCTGACCCCGTCTTTCCTTGGGGAAAACAACCTCCTCATGAGTGAGTCTACATATAATTGACATTTTTCGTCCTTTGATCAAAGATAGTTCTCGTACTGGAATCTTCGCCCTAGCCCTAGAAAATACGCGCCGGCTCCCCATCAAGACTGACGACGTCACGCACGAAACGATTCATAAGTCTGTATTTGAACAGGATGACATGGGCCCGCAATTGCGCGAAAGCATTCAGAACAATCCCTTGCTAGTGTGCGGCCTACTTCCTCTCGAAGAGGAAATGAAGAAGAGTTGGCCTTATGTCCCTGGAAAGAATGTCCCAACGGACTCCAAAGAGTCTGTCCAGGTGGAATCCGCTACCGGTGTCGACACCACCGTCCTGTGGAGCGCAACCAGGGAGGTTCTAAGCGTTGGCACACAGTGGGGAACAGAGATCTTCAAGGAAGTCCAGACTCGAATTGGGACGAGCAAGAGTACTAATGGTACTGGCGGTAAACAGTCTTCTGCTGCTTCTTGGTTGATAAACCTTGCCCATGAAAGCCACGCCGGGGCTGTCCTGAAGGAGATCGCCAAGAACCACACGAATTGAAGCCTGTGTGAAGAGGCGACAAAATGGACGTAATATGTTGAGGGTTCCGTTCGAGCGCTATTGCTTCGAACTATACCTACATGTATGTATTCCTTGGATTCCTGTAGCCATACCATCCCGATTTGTAAATACTATATGACATGTACATAATGCCTAACCTTCCGATTCTTATCTACATAAGAACAAGAAAAAAACGCGCCTTAAATGAAGGCGAAGAGTTTCGCTTGATGCAGTGGTACGGTTCGATAGGGGAGCCACAGTTGTACATAAAATGTCGAAGGGACACCTAGGATTGCCGTTTGCAGCATAGGAAGAAAATTTGGAGAAAGTGTATAGTACAAAGGTATGATGTATCCTGAGGAAATATGTGAGCGCCAATAGATGATCCTCTAAATGATGGGTTAATTGCAAGGTAACGAACAGCCTTAGGATCCTTGAAGTTCTCCATCCCGTTTTGTACCGCAAAGAGTCAGAATTTGATCCGTTTCTTGCAAAACAGCTTTAACTACCGAAATCGAAGATATTCACGTCAGCACTGGTGTCGAATGAGGTATCACAGCTCTCACCCTTTGCACGATACTGTCCATGCTTCAGTTCTAGTTGCTCATATCCCTGGAGGAGTTTTTCCTCCTGATCTCGAATGACGTCGTCCTCACGCTGAAGCTTCTCCGTCTCTATGCGGAGTTTTGATAGGGTCTGCGCGACGCTACGGCGGAGTGATTTCAAACCAGCAAGTTCCTCTTGATATTTCTGACAGACGATACCCCATTCTTCATCTACACATTGCGTCAAGAAGGGAGAGAATGATTACCAAGAATAACTCACCGGCATGCTCGACTTGGGCGGCCGCAGTGTGGTACTTGGACATTTGGTGGGCCCAATCTCGGTCCATAGCCCATGACACAGTTTTCGTCGAGTAAGCCATACTCATCCGAAGTTCAGAGTTATTACGCTTGAGGCTACTTCGTTTACGAGGTATACCGAGCCGAGGCATGCCATCCGTGGTAGGTTCGTCTTCCGACGGTGGAGAGGGAGTACTATCTTCCGCAGAGGAGTCTCTCTGCCGAGATTTACGGGCTTCAGGACGTGTCGCGTCTACAGGGCTGTCACATATCTCCATAAAGACGGCCGAAGTGGATCCATGATATGGGACTGGCAATGGGTCTGCGGATGCAATGGAGAGACGACCCAGGGACTCCACTTCGGAATGACTCTCGGCACAAGAGTGATTACTGTGATCCACGCCGAGCTCGTGTGGATCCTCGACAATGGTATGCATAGAACGACTGGTTTCCTGGAGCTGGTCCTCTGTAAACCTGCTCATGTCGGTCGATGTACTTTGCCTATGCTTCGAGGTGCGAACTTGGGCACGTTCCTGTACCATATTGGTGACATGAGATGTGACGTTTTCCTGAAAATGATTCGATGCGTGCAGGGACCTGCGTTCTTCGGCACGAATCTCCTGACCTCTGACGCGCTGAATAGTGTTCTCGTTGATGACAGTTGATCTGTTAGGTGATGGGGGTCTAGGATTGGTGCCTTTCACGTCACTGGTAGGCGTGCTAGGACGCCTTGAGAGTGTAGAGCCCTTTTGCGGCAATTTTTCGGAGATGGACGAACGACGGGAATGCGCAGTTTGCATAGAGGAACGACGACTTGATATGGTGTGGTGGTGAGGTACCAAGTTCGCACAACGATCACAGCAGAATGAACCACGTTGTCTGAGCGTATCGGGGAAGACTATTTTCTTCAACGCGCCAGAGCCTTCTCGCAGCCGAATCCACTTCTCGATCTCTTTAACCCGAAAGTCGGGTGGGGCGTGAAGGGTAAGAAAAGCTACGGGGGTTCCAGGGTTGCTTGCGAAGTAGGCCTTTGCGAGGCGCTGACACTTCCTAATCATGCGGTCTTTCAGGCGGCGGATTTCGAGGATGCGCTCCCAAGAGGCGTCGCGTTGTTTTTCAAGCTCAACTAGCTCTGCCTTTAGAAGGAGAGCATATATCTGGGTGGTCCGAGGGGGCAGTAGCACCTTTTTGCCATAAAAGAAATGAGTAGAGAAAAATCACACAAACTGTCTCTACCTTGAGTTCATTGGGGGTATCTGTACATTGAAGAAAACGCCAACCAGACTTTCTGGTAAGTTCATCGTGAGGTTCGAGCTGGCCTCTTACTGGGCTGGGGTGTAGGTAGTCCAAAGGAGGGAGAGTAGCAGAGCTCGACGACGAATCTGGACGCATCTGGTGGTCAGGAGGGAGGGAGGACTTATTTAAATAACATGGACCTGCGAGTAGGCTACCACGAGTCTTGACGTGTTTTCGTAGTGTTTGTGTACCAGCTTTGTACGATTGACAGTCACGTGACCATGCGTGGCAATTTTCCTTGTTTCCTCCCGTGCAGCCTCGCTCCCTCCTTTATGTCGTTGACGTTGGCGAAATACGAGAACTTTCTCGTCAAGAATGTCTCAACAATATCAACCCTTGAATCTTCCCTCAGGTCTATAACGTGGTTCTTACCCGGAAGATTCAAGGACGCCGACCTTGTGTCGGAAGCCTGTCAGTCGTATATTACTGTTGATGTGTCGTGTGTAACCAGACATATCCTTGCAGTGTCCGCCTTGTTGAATATCATAAGCTTGTATCATGACACCCTACTCACGAGAATCGTGAAGAGTGATCCACAGTGGAGGCCCATCCTCCCCACTCCTCTTCATACCAAATACACTCGCGCATGGTCTGACAAGCATGCTCTCTACAAATGGGCCGCTCGAGCACTTGAGCTCGTCAGGTTCAGTCAGCTTCTTGTTGAGATGGTTATGAGACGCAAGTTACCCATCCGAGCCAGATGGCGCGGTATCGTTCTGATGGAAACCATAAAGTAAAACCCTCCCACGAGACACATCGTACACAGGTCCTGATATTTGCTCCCCCAGGGTGATACTTCGATTCATCCTTCTAAGGATTACCCACCGGCCCCTACTATCTCCCCCCATCCCCGAACGTGACATTGACCCCGCCTCCTTACCACTATCTTCCACTCATTCATCCCCTACACTTGCCCCCACCACTCCTTCCTCATCCCCACCTCCAACTCCAGACCACCTCAGGAATAATCGTGTTGCTTTACAACCCTCCGCTCTCATGCTTACCCCTCCTCCTCCCGGACGTGCCGATACATCTGTGGAAGATTATCTTCTACCAAAAGCGCTAACGACAGCTTCTGTTAGACCTTCCTCACAGCTTGTAAAACCTCTTGCGTCCATCCAGGACTGGACAGCTGAGGTTGTCTACATACTCCGCCCCCTCATTTATGGTAGGTCCTCTCATCATCCTCAGAACAGTTTCACCGGGACAGCCTTTCAGTGGTCATGCTGACCAAAGGGAAACACAAAGACCGTGCCCTCATGGCCGCCTTCGCGCTCGAGCTTTTATCTCGCAACATTCGCCGGGTTCCGTCTCCATCTTCAACTATAGAGCGGGATGAGTATGCCCGAAGGGACCGGGACTTGGTTTGGTACCTCCTTCGTGGATCCGTGTGGGATTCGTACACGCGGTGAGTTTACTTCTTTAGAATCTCCGATGCTTTATTGAGTTCATTCTGTCTTCCTCCAGACCGAAAATTGAGTCGATCGCGGAAAACATTGCTACCAAACCTATGATTGGAGCCATAAGTATGATTATCAGGGATTGGATACCCTTGATTGATGAATATTACTATTGTGGGTGTTACTTCATTTTGTTCTTTTTCACGTTAATGATGACGTGTTCAGATACGGCGCTTTGAAACTCTTCGTGAGACATGTATGTACATACATTTGGAGATTGGTTGGGAGATCCACATTGCCAATTACGTCGTAACACTGCTCAAACCTCCCTTCCAAATTGCACCTGATCTCGACTCGTCCACTCACCTGGTGCCTTATGACAAGCCCAATGGATCGAGGTATCGTGGCATATTAATATAATATCAGATCCGGTTCGTTTACGCCGCGTCCCCACGTGAGATAACTTGAAGCGCGAATATATGAGTGTACGACTCCTTTCGCCGCTTGCGGTCCGCAACATATCGTGACAGCCCACAATACTGAGGGCAAGTTGGTTCGATATGATGATCTCGTTGAGCCAGAGGTACTGGTATGCAATTCAACTTGACCACACTCCCATGTGTGACAGTTAATGCTATCTCAGGCTGAGTCGCACGAGATTCGGTTTGGTAGGTATTGGACAACTATAGATGGTTCACCACTAATGACAACAATTTCCAGTGAGTGTTTCACTCGCGAATAAGGTTACTCGCACGATATCCATCGATAGTCTACAATAGGGAGGATCGATGAGCGAAGTAGTTTACTCGGTCAGTGATAATATCACTCGCAAAATATGCCAGTGTGAATCTCACCATGTCTTCAAGGAAATCTTACGCGTTGCGGTGCAATCGACGCCTTGATTGTTCTACGCTCTTTGCTCTTCGACTATTATGCCACAAGCCAAGATGTGGGCGATGCATTTTGGACGAACAAGAAAGCGTCATCAAATTTGATTCAAACAGTTATTGTGACTCGGATGCCGATCTAATGTCCTGGCAAACAAGAGGTTATTTTCCTAGCATCGCCTTCATTCAGCGAGTGAGATCCTCCAGATTTGGTAACCAATGACCTGACATAATCGTTCTGCTTAGATGGGGAACGGAAATCTGTCCAATTAACTGAGACGCATTCATTCAAAGAGGCACTCTGCTATGAAATGCGGGTCCTCGCCTCCTTAAATGTTGTCAGAGTGCTCGGGGGCTTTAGGTGGATGTCCAAGGAGCCTGCAGAGATCCTCGAGCGGGCAGCTGATGATGGTTTTGTGACACAGGCATGTGGAGGCTAGTTTGCATTCAACACCTGATATCTTTATTGATTTATCAGAAAACAGCTCAAACATCATTCTACGGTATCACAATACGTGCAACTAAGTTGTGCGCTGGCCCTTGATGGGAAAGTGATACGTCAACACTTCGTGGAAATTTTGCACAAGCAGGTGCGTCGACTGTCCAATCATCGTAATCATGAATTGCAGAGTCACTGCTATAGATTCTGAACGGGAAATTCTGCAGAGCTTTCAGCTTGATCTGAGGCGACCTGGATAAAGATGCTAGCGCTAATCCTTTGAACAAGCTGTACAGACGGCTAGGCTGGCTGGGTCTCCTGTACAGTAGTACGTAGATAGTTCTTCTGTACGTTACTACGCGTGCGGTGGCTGTGCACGAGCGCGGTTGAGAAACGAAGTTTTCGCGTGTTTACATCACCTCTTCTACAACATCCAGCAAGTACTGTGATGTCTACCAACGGCATGGACTTTGACATTTCTCCAAGCAGGAAATCGTACGTTTCAGTTACTTCCAGATATATCAGGGATTGTTCACTTGCTTTCTACTCCAGGTCCCGCAATCATTCTACTGACACCCACCGCACCAGGCGCTCTCACCGGTCGCACTCACGAGACCGGCGAGATCGACGAAAGGATAGAGATAGAGACAGTGAAGACAAACGCAGGCGGAGTCGTGAAAGAGATTACCGGGACAGGGACAGAAGAAGTAGGTCTCGCGAGAGGTCCCACAGGGACAGGGACAGAGAACGCCGCCACCGCGGTGACAGACGGGAGCGTGGTGAAAGTCGTCACAGAGATCGCGACGAGAAAGAGAAACGCCGAAAGAGGGACGAAGGTGAAGAGTCTCCTGAACTGAGAGACCAGGAAGAGCGATCCAAACGAAAGAGACACGACGAAATTGATAGTCCTAAAAGCAGGACTTCTGACCGCAGAGATCGTTCACGTGATCGCAGGTACGATGACAAGAGGACCAGGGATGCTCGTGACGAGTTTGACGATCTGCCACGGTTCCGAAGAGACAAAGAACGCCGTGAGGCAAGGCCCCTTCCTATCGACGACACACCGCTCGAGGATGATGAATTTGACAAGCGCTCCTTGAGACGCAGCCCGCCTATCAGGTACGTATCTCGTTTTTCTCGTTCATTATATCTTATCCTTTCTGCTGATAGACGTAGCTCCCCGAGATATGATCCCCCTGTCGAAGATTACAACCCCGATGAGCCTAAGGAAGACGATTCTGAAGCTCGGTCTGTCTTTGTTTCTCAGCTTGCCGCTCGTCTCACGGCGCGTGACCTTGGGTACTTCTTTGAAGACAAACTGGGTGAAGGGACTGTCATGGATGCTCGTATCGTCACTGATAGGATTTCCCGACGTTCCAAAGGGTGAGCATCATGTTTGCATCTGCTGAAATGGGTGGTTCATTCATTTTTAGCATTGGTTATGTGGAATTCCGTTCCGTAGATCTAGTCGAGAAGGCCATTGCCTTGAGTGGCACAGTCGTAATGGGTTTACCTATCGTGGTTCAGTTAACTGAATCAGAAAGGAATAGGCTCCACCCAGGAGACGGGTCAGGTGCATTGTTCTCTTGTTGTATTTAGCTTACACTGTGTTCCAGGAATCTCAACCTACCACCTGGTGTCAACGCTTCCCATGGGGCAATGCAGTGGGTCACCTTTCTTGGTCAAATGTATGCAAGTGTGACTGATACGAGTTACGTTACAGATTATATGTCGGCTCTTTGCATTTCAACCTCACGGAATCCGATATCAAGCAGGTCTTTGAGCCTTTTGGTGAACTGGAATTTGTTGATCTGCACAGGGATCCGATGACTGGCAGAAGCAAAGGTTATGCATTCGTGCAGTAAGCCTTCTACCTGATCACCACCAGTCAAGGCTTGTTCTCACACTGTACTGACAGGTACAAAAGGGCGGATGATGCCAAGATGGCGTTGGAACAGATGGAAGGTTTTGAGCTTGCGGGGAGGACGGTACGTATTTGTTCGTGGTTTTCCCTTCGGCCTCCCTCAATGATAACATGCTCAGCTGCGAGTAAACACTGTACACGAGAAGGGCACAGTGAAATACACTCAGCAAGATTCCTTGGAAGAATCTGGCGGTAAGTCCGCCCACAATTCAATACTGCAATGATAGGATATTGACTATTGCGTCTCAAGGCGGTAATTTGAACGCAGCATCACGTCAGGCACTAATGCAGAAACTTGCCAGAATTGAGCCGACACCGAAGCCTCTCCCCGTGTATGCTTGATTTCTTCGCTATTTGGCAGCAAGTACTGACCTGAGTTTTGAAATCACAGTACCAAACCAAACATTCCTCAGGCTATGCAATCACGTTCTGTTCTGCTGAAGAATATGTTCAATCCAGAAGAGTTGGTATTTATCCTGATTCTAACATCGCAACCCCATTAATGTCTTTGCAGAGAAACAGAGCGTGATTGGGATAAGGATCTTGCTGACGATGTCAAAGGTGAATGCGAGGATAAGTATGGCAAGGTTGATGCTATCATGGTCGAGAAAGACAGCCAGGTTGGCACCTTTTTTACGATTGGCATCTTAAGCTGACCGTGAACGCAGGGCGAGATATACCTGAAGTTCAACGCCATTGATTCTGCAAAGAAAGCCATCCAAGGATTGAATGGGCGGTGGTTTGGAGGGCGACAAGTCTCTGCCGCATTCATATCCGATGCTATCATGATGGCTCACCAATAAACTCGCCCGCGACGCTAACCTAACGTTTGATGCATTGCAGAATACACGATTCTGAACACGCGTCTTATTAATTCTTCTGAGCTGCAGGCATTTTCCCGATACACCTTCAAAAAGTCTTGCCTGTACATACCTTGTACGGGATCGTGCACAGGCAGGTTGACAGTTGATTTCTTGTTCCTGCTGTACTATGAGTTTCTCCCTCAATGAAAATGTCCTCGTAGATTGTCTCGTTTTTCGAAAATACCAGATCGATTCTTGAAGTAGGAGCACCTGAGATTTCAGTGCTTCACTCCTAGGACTACCTCAACTTCCTTTGGCACGTTTCGTTCCTCCACTTGGGAAAAAACGATCTCGTGTAATTCCTGGATCCGTGGGTGAGAGATTGCTTCAATATCCGAGGTATTTATCCAAAAAATATCAGCTTGACTCCTGTCTGTCGTTATTTCAGTGTGGGGCTCATCTGGGTACCTCTCAGACCTCATCATCGTTGATCCCGTGGTATCCCGAAGCGGAGTCCCGTAAATTCCGCAGTGGATGTAGAGTGTGATCAATTGATTATCCACACCAGCTTGCAATATTTTGATGGCATCACAAGGACGAAACCAAGATCGAGGTAATTGGTCACAAGCATCCAAGAGATAATAATGACATCGAGGTTCGAAACAGAAAAAGTGGACATTGATGCAGGTCAAGTTTTGCCTAGCGTATTGCCAGAAGGTTAGCCTACCCACATTCAATGTCCCACTTGCGCCATGCCTTCCATCCAAAAGATCAATAGTTTGGAATGGTCCCAGAAGTTCTTTTACTGTACGTGTTATGCTATTATTATCCCCAGAGTCACTCAACCCTTGGTTTTCGAATCGGTAGTCCACGCTGATAAGGTGTCTGGACACATCTTCCTCAGGTGGACAAAGAAGGGAATCCCGTGCCGGAAGACATTTAAGGTCCGTGTCGGAGGACGTTTCCCTGTTCCTAGATCAGAACAATGCTTGAGCAATCTCACCGACGCACTTAACGCCGCCAACTCCTCCTGAGACAAGGTTGTTAAAGTCATGGGCGATTTGATACCCAAGCATGCCCGGCAGGGTTCGCATGTATAAATCACACACACCACTTGGGTAGTTTGACCCAGAACCTGGCCTGCCCGTACATGCATACATGCATTCATGCTGGTAGGCTCCCGAATAACTGTGATGGCGAGATAGGAGCTATCGCCACTGCTTGAATGCTACTGCATGTTACAATTTCATTGTTGGCATCAAACCCACAGCGAAGATAAACACTACAGCTAAAGCGTCCCGAACACTTCTGCCAGATTCCTTGTCGCATCAGTCACCAACTCTCTGCCGACGGCAAGAACACTATTCGATGCAATTAGCAAAAACCAATGCCGGGAAGGATCCCCACTAACCCTGTGAGACCGTAAGCACATGGGCGATTGATGGTGTAAGGTACAGTTCTTCGAGAGGCGGGACACAACTTACCGTCCATAGCTAGGATCTGATGGGGTGCCTTCCTATATAATTTATGAGTAACAGGGACTCCAACTTTCCTCAGTCTCTCTGCGTACGCCAGCCCTTCATCCCTGAGAATGTCGAGTTCCATGACAGCAACCCATGTGGATGGCGTTTTCGCTAGCAATTCGTCTGGGGCAAAAACAGGGGAACAATCCCATTTTGTCCTGTCGGCCTCGTTTGGCACATAGAAGTCCCGGAACCAGATCATGCGACCAACATCGAGCCAAACAGTGTTCGCACACTCTTTCCAGGACGGATAAGGGTTACCGGTAGGCTGGGCAGTGTTATCTGTGGCTGGGACAATCATCTGTGCGTGCACGAGGGGGATGGGAGGGCTGAGCTGTGCGGCTTTCATAGATATAATGGCTGCAAGGTTACCGCCGCTGTGCAATCATTCAGTATAGACCTGGTATGTAGAATACTTCCCTACGCTGACGAGCCCCCGAGAGCGATGAGAGCGGGATTAACGCCGAGGAGGGAGGGCCCCTTCTCGTATACCCATTGAAGTGTTTCCAGGGAATCTTCAACTGCCGCGGGGTACGGATGCTCTGGGGCGAGACGATAGTCGACAGTCGCGACCACACACCTGGCCCCTGTTCAAACCAAGCTGTCCTTAAGGTGGGTGCTCAATCAGATGAGTATAGCGATTACCTGTGCAAATTCGGGAACAAAATGCATTCTCTGAATTGATACTTCCTAATGTCCAGCCACCTGTCGCTCAGGTAAGCATCACATCGTTGAACCTTGGTTGCAGCAAGTACCGACCCCCATGATACCAGCAATACACTGGCCATCCACTCTCCGGCGGAAGTCCCTTGGGGGTGAAGACACGTACCTTGGTCTTACTGAGCCCGTAATCGTTGACGCTTCCGACCTCCAGTATGTCTGCAGTACCTGGTATGGTCTCCTTGTTACGAATATTTGGATCCCATGGCAGAGTGTGGGGAGCGGGGAGATGGGCGATGTACTTGTTGTGAAATTCTACATACTCTGGATCGAGACGCGGGAGAATCTCTGGGTCGATGGGTTGTCCGGCCATTGTGTGTCGAGGGACAGTTGTGTACAAGTCGTACTATCTTAAGGAGGGAACTAAAATCATCTCGGCGAGGCGCCGAGTACTGATTACGGTCTGCGCCACCGAAATAAGGGACACTCGGGAGTGCGGTCCGGATCTGTGTGATGTGGGTGGCTGCAGAAGCACAGATCATGTGTGATAACGCACTGGCAGTATGTGAGCCTGAGTCCAGGACCCTTCCGAAGTCATGGAAAGTATCAAGCAAACACATACCCCATGGCAACTCCTGACGCCCAACAAAGATGCCCTGGTAAAGGAATTTGTTGGAAGGTCTCTAAACGAACTGCGTACCCCGGCGCTGGTCGTCGATCGTGCTGCTTTCAGAGACAATTGCGCAAAGATGCACCAGAACGCAAAGGACTGGGGTGCGAGTTTCAGGGCTCACCTCAAAACGCACAAGGTAAATACACGTGGTCCGACTCGGGGATGCAACAAGCCGTTCTGAGCGTGATATAGACTGTCGAAGGATCGCGACTGCAGCTTGTTTCGGATGTTGATAAGACGAGCGCTGTCATTGTCTCGACTTTAATGGAAGCTTGGGAGGTTGTGAAGGGCGGATTGGTTACTGACGGGACTGTCAAAGATGTCGGCACTGGCGGCCCAGGCTTAGCCTTAGCTTTTCTGCGTCATTGTTTTCCTGACACCCCATTAGATTCTCTATGGTCTTCCAGTGGGCTTGAACAAGCTCGATGACTTATCCGCACTCAACGAGGAGATGAACAAGTATGGAGGAACAGTCCGTATTTTCGTGGATAACCTAGAACAGATCAAGTTTCTCGAAGAATACGAGAAACAGCAAGGAAGGCCGAAGAAGTGGTCTACATTCATCAAGATGGATGGGGGTCGAAAGCCTGAGTATGCCCGTTTCAACCATACTGCGCGAGTCTGTTTCAACTCAACCACCAAAGACGTGCAGGCACATCGTCTAAACCCGGGTCGTTTAAACCGTTCATCAAGGCGGTTTTTGCGTCCCCTGTGATTTCCGTCTACGGATTTTATAGCCACACAGGAGATTCGTACGGATCTACGTCTCTTGAACAGGCAGAATCACACTTGACAGGAGAAGTGCAACTTGTCAACGATGCTGCAACCATGGCCTTGGAAGTTCTGGCGGACCTACCTGAAAAACCATTCGTATTGTCCGTGGGTTCGACACCTTCTGCGCACAGTGCTTCAGCGAGAGCCAAGGTAACCTCTCAGCTGTTCGGCGTTCTCGAGTTGCACGCGGGTAGGCCAATTTTAAGGGTATGAGCCGCCGAGACTAAGCGCTCGGCACTAGGCAACTACCCTATGCTAGACCTCCACCAGCTTTACACAACTCTCATTGACCGCCCAAGAATTTCTCAGCGTGTACTTGGGACTGTCATATCATATTATCCGGGGAGGGGTAAGGACGGCTTGGATGAGGCCATGTGTGATGCAGGAGCAATTGCTATGAGCAAGGATACTGGACGAATACCTGGGTTCGGTGAAGTCGTCGGCAAATCGTGGAGACTCGGCAGGATCTCACAGGAACACGGGACGCTAGAGCAGATGCCAGCGGATCCATCCTCTGGACGAACTGACCAGACACTGAGAATAGGAGATATCATCCAGATTGTTGGCCAGCATGCCTGTTTAATTGCAGCTGGACACCCCTGGTACTATATCGTGGATTCAGACGTCGACAGTGGCGCAGACAGAGTAGTCGATATTTGGGTTCCTTGGAAGGGTTGGTGACCGTATTAGTTCAAACTAAATGTTGTAAGATACCGTGGGAATACCGTCACTGCGACTCGTAGCCATGCTGCTCGCAGTCAACAACACTCGCTAACACATCTGCATTTGCGTTATGGAGTTGGACGAGTACAATGTGGATGCCACAGAACTCCTAGAAACTTACGGTCCGTTATCCGTACCGCTGTAGTGAAGTTTACTCACCTGTGTCTAGATTTCCTGATGAAATACATTATTATAGGTTGGTTGGCACATTCCCTAACCACACCCAGCTGAACAATTCGCGCTGCTCGTTCTAGGTGAAGCCGGAACGGGTAAATCCTGCCTTCTCCATCATTTTACGCACAACGCTTGTCCGTATTGCTGCACTCTCTTTGTTAGCTGTGTTTGACTCTTCATACAGTCAAAGATCATTCGCAACACACTATTGGAGTAGAGTTTTCTAGTCGAACGGTCAAGTTGGGCGAGAAGAGAATCAAACTCCAGGTTAGGGTTTGGGCTTGCTTCTCGAAACTAGACACTGAGTACCCGAACTGTTCAGCTATGGGATACGGCTGGGCAGGAGCGTTTCCGGTTCGTGGACTTGTGCTGTTTCGAACTCAATGATCAATAAATGTTGGGACTAGATCAGTCACGCGTAGCTACTACCGCGGTGCCGCCGGCGTGATCCTCGTTTATGACATTACCAAGTCAGTTCTTCTTAGCGACTTTGCTAATATTCGAACTGATTTTTATTTGTAGTCGTGAAACGTTCCTCAACTTATCCAAGTGGCTCGCCGATGCGAGGACGTTGGCCAGTCCACATCTTGTTGCAGTCTTAGTTGGAAATAAATCGGACCGGGATGAAGATCGAGAGGTGGAATGGTCGGAAGCGAGCAGATGGGCAGCTGAGAATGGTGTGCATTGTTCCTCCGGAGCTATGTTTTTTTATTCACTTGGTTGGCAGGTGTTCACTTTCTCGAAGCGTCCTCCTTGACTGGAGACAATGTGGAGGCACCATTCTTACTTGCTGCACGATCTATTCTCTTATCCATAGAGTCGGGTGTTCTTGACCCGGAAAAGGCGGGCAGTGGTGTTAGTTATGGAGATCGGGCGCTCCGGAGAGTAACGAGCTCCAGTCATCTCAGTTTCGGCAGTCTGAGTGGAACCCGAAGAAGGCGGTCGGATAAATTTCGACTGAGGAACTGGATGCCATCGGGCAAATGTTGCTAGTGGCAGGCTCGTTGAGGTATGTTTTACCAACCTTCTTTATGTGTAGTGTCTTTACTTTGCATTCCTCCCATACCCTTTCTGCATATACCGCCTCCACGAACGTTGATAAGCTTCTCTCTTGACACGTATTGTTTTTTATATGCATTCATTCTGTCCACTTATCTACTAGTACTGATAGAGACGCTTCGGGTGGTCTGGTATGGTCACTGGATATTATAATGATGCATCCACTTGACAGGTTGGGTGTATATAGTCATTTAATCTTTCCCATTTGCACTACTTTCGAATGGTCGAACCCACGCGTAACTGCTGCACTCCGTAGAATGCTAGAAGTCACGAAATTGAAGAGTCTAACTGCAACAAGACAACCGAACCAAATCTTTTTGTTGAGACTAAAAATACGGGCGAATACGCGAAGCTTTATTACAGTAGGGGACAGATACGCGCAGATGGAGGATGGTCGTTCTCTGTCAGTCTCTGTCATCTGTCAATCAGCTGCACGTTTAATGATGTTCCGCAGCCGGTCCGAACTACATAGTAGCTACTAGCGAATCCTCCACACAATTATGTATTTGCCTTTGACAATGGGTTCCCCATGGGCTTTGATTTGCCGTCAATTGGTGCCGTTCATGCCCTGCCACGCTTTCCGGCCGGACTGCCTCTCAGAGTGGAAGCGGGACGGATCTGTAGCGTTAACTCGATAGCCCTCCGCCTGTTCAAGTTATCTTTGATCACCTTTGGGGTTCTGGTGCCCATAAAGAGGACCCTTGAACAAGGGATGGCTATTTCCTCTGCGTGCTGGGCATCCCCCGCCAAGTCCCCAATTCATGAGTAGGAAGCCCTCTGGTCTGTCCCTTCGGCTGATCTTGCCACCGCAGACGAGAAAGTAGCTGGTTTAATACATTTCGTTTGCATCACTGGCAGCATCTTCCGGTTTTCCCCCGCTGTGGCCTACGTCAACGATGGCGACTACAACATCTACGCCTTCCGAGTCATGTCACACTGTAACGATACACAGGCATATGAATCCGCGGTAGCCTCGATAATCCTCGTGGTATCGGTCAGAAATCCGTAAGACTGTTAGTCAAGTATACATAAGCTAGAAGCTTGACTGCAACAAGTTATGCTCACATTTGTAGTATTGTAAAAGACATTCTCCAATCCCCAGGCAGGCGAGGTGGTTGCTGTGATATCACTAACTAATACGCAATCGTATCCCCGAAAGTATGCATCAACGAGTGTGCCTCCAACGCACTGCCAACGGTCGGGGTTATAAGTTCGTAGAACGAGCATAAAAACTGAAAAGTAGTACCTGGTCCGTGTTTACCCCACCGATCAAGAGAGTTGTGATGCCATTCTCCTGAAGATATAGGTCCAGTGCACTTTGATAACCCCACAGAGCGCTCATCCTGACACAAGAACGTTGATAATGTACTTCGGCATACAGCCAAGCGGTACATACCTGTTCTTGTGGATCCAGACATCAGTGCCTGCTTCCTTCCCATGTAAGTACTCTTCCTGGAGTGGTCCATAGAGCTCAGAGTTGTATTCATCCCTCATCAATAGTCTACCAAAATCTTTTGGCAATTCGGAACCAAGACCACCAAGTTTGGTGAAGCCACGAATAAGAGACGGGGGGACAGTTTCGAGTTCATGCTGTGTGAGACCCCAATTGCTAGGCACCCACAGGTAAGAAACGTGGTTCGCGGTTGACATAACGGTGCAAAATCCCTCACACCCAAAGAATTTTCACACCTTGTTGTCTGAGAGCAGGTAGTAGGGCTCGGAGTGGAGTAATGCAGTTCAATCCCGTGGTGTGGGTCCGGAGATCAGGATGCAGAAAAAAACTAGAGTTGAAACTTGGCGGTTAACATTCACGGAAAGAATATGGTAGAAGCCAAAAACTGACTTCTGCATGTCAATGATCACAGCTGCGGTTGTAGCTTTGTTGATTCTGATAATGCGATCGCCATTCACGGGTATATCGAGGTGAGATGATTGTAGCTTGGGGGGCTCCAACTCTCCCTCTTGCGGATGCACCGTCCGAGAGAGATCGATAAGCCCAGATGGATATTCCACCCAGAATGACGCCGCATTGCCATACTCAGTGACTTTGGATACCGTGGGTCGCGAAGACATATGAACGTCAAGGCGGGGAAGGTGCTTCGATAAGAATGGCAAACTTACTGAAGCGTGTCCATGTGAGATGGATCACCCCGAGGATGACATGGGCACTGCTAGTCAATGTGGCACCCGGAGATAAGTCTGGATCCCGACTCTGGAACGATAAGACTTGGGCAAATACAGACACGTGATGAGTAACATTGTAATTCAGTGGCTATAAGCATCGTCCATGGAAAGTCCAACTGTCCGTGAGGATGATATACATGTTGCGGGATAGATTCGGCAATGTAGCAACGAAGGTCGGGGATGCGCTCTGCGTGATATCTAAGTAGTGCGTCAAGGTGCGGTGTCCTAGGTAAACTTTGGGCCAAAAATGCATAACATAAGTAAACGCCCTAAGATGGGCATTATAATGAATGTTGACTTTGATCATCAGGTACATTGCGAACCTGGAAATCAAGTTCAGCACATTACGTTTGGAGGGTGGCGGACACTTGCCATTAGCACGTAGCGCGTGTAGTCCTCTTCATCTCGGAGGACGGAGCTGTCAGAGGAGTTTTGCCTTTTCGAGCTAGTTCTCGACCCATTCTCAGGGATTCCGTCTGAGGAATATCCACTGAGGACCAAACCGCTGCCCGGGGAGCGATTCCGTGGCGGCCGCATGGTAAGGGCAGAAGTGTCTTGGTCCGGCAAGTTCTGTACATAGTTCGCCAGGAGAGGTTCGAAACTGCCAGCGCTGTATGTGGGAGTGTGGCCGTACGAGCTTTTATGGTCACGTGACGAACCAAGATCGTCGGTGCACCGCTCAGCCCGAGGTGAAGGGCTTGTCGTGCGTGCTGGCACGTATCCCTCTGGGTGGCTACTCGCACGGTATTCCACTGGGAACCCTGGGTGTGAATTGGCGCTGTCCTTTGCAGGATCAAGCACCTCTGAGAGTCGAGCGGAAGTCGGCAGCGAGCCTGAACCTCCCAAGCCAAAGAGACTGCTTTGTTGGTCCGTCCCAGACGAAACCCGATGGCGTGCGTTCGGCGATATTGGGCTATCATCTTCGTCATCGTCATCCAAAGGTGCTCGATTTAAGCCTGCAGCGGCGACAGCAGCTTCGACAGCAGTATCTTGTTCGATTCGCCTCATGCGCTGGCGGCGGCGAATAGCGAACAATATCCACATCATGATAGAGGCACTAGCAAGACCAACGACGACAAAGACACCAACAACAGCCCCTGTGTCAGTAAAAAATCTGTAGATGTGGTTCAGCATCCGTCATGTGAGGAACTGATATAAAGCTTTACGATGATTCCTCGGTATTACTGTCGTTCGAAGCAAGTGTCGGATTGACGATAGCTTGAGTTACCGTGATCACTATTCCGCCACTTCCTGTCGTGGTGATCACCTCGGTGACCACAGGAGGCATGCTCGTCATCACCTGTCCCTGGCCATCTGTGCTCGTGATGAAAATCGTGGTACTTCCTAGCACCGTCGTTCTATCACGGGTGTTGAGCTATCCTTGATCCCAGATAACTTAAGCAAACTCGTACAGTGGCATTTCAGTTTCCAATGGAGAAGAACTTTGAGATGATGAATCGGAAGGCAAAGGCAAAGATGTCGTGGTAAATGGCGAATTGGAGGTGGAAGGAGAAGTGGATGTTGGGGTTGAGGAAGTGGTCATGCCGAGCGTGGTAGTGGCAAGGGAGGGCGATGTCAACGTTGGCGATTGGGTGGTGCTCGGAACTGTCGTCGTTGAAGGGGTCGTTGGCTGGACAGAGGTTTCTGGAGTCGATGTCGTTGATTGACCATCATTGCTCGAGGTGACTATTACCGCAGACGGTGTGGAAGAGGACATTGATGAAACGCTTGCAGAAATGAGGGGGACGGTAGATGAGGGCGCGGATGGACTTGCCGACGACGGTGTCGCGGTAGTAGCCACAGTGGTTGCTGCCATCGTAGTTTGTAAAACACTGCGAGTAGTTCATGCAGAGGGGCCTCGGAAACTGAATGTGAACGTACGAAGATGGTTGTTGAGATTGTTCCAAAAATGCCGACGTTGTTACAAGAGCAGAGGCGGATGGGGTTGGTGATGTGGTCACCGCAGTAAGTAAGGAGACGGTATTCACACCAGAAGGTGAAGGAGGGGGAGTCGGTGGTACAGATGGCAGTGATGGCGCGTTGGAGGACACAGGGGATGCGACAGGGGTTGGAGTGCCAACAACCGGGGTTGAGGACATAAAATTCGTGGTATGAAGTGACGCGTGTAACGATAGAAATGAGATGCAAGTAAAATTGCAGGTTGCACCAAACCAGAAAACAGCTAATAAAGCAAAATGGAAAAACGTCTCACAAAAAGCTCTCGGGGATACGGGGCGCTGGATGTGGAAAAGTTAGTAACAGGTTGAGACGGGATTCAGGGAACGCCAATACACGAGAGACGTTGAACTCGAGTTAGAAAGGACACAGATGTTTGGCAGGGTGGGCCAAGCCAGCACGCCGAAAATCGTGACGAAGACAAGAAAGAGGAAAGACTCACCCAGTCGTTCTGTGGAGTGAGTGAGGCTAGGCGATCATTCTATTTCTGACGCCTCGAATACTGGGCGCAAATGGACGTGAAGGGCAGCGGGAAGTTCAGGTTCACGTTGCAACTCGAGTACTGAGTAAGGCAAGCTTTGCCCTTGGTCGATCGTTGCTAGCTGCGTCGTGCGTCGTTTGAACTTGCCTGAAGGACGGAGGGAGCGGCCTGCGCTGGTCTGCCTGTCGGCTGCGAGGTCAAGTGAAAGTGTAATATCTCAGGTAACCAGGTTCCCATGCCGCCCAAACCTCGCCGTCGACGGGCTGTTCTGGAATTGATCGCCAGCCAAATATACATGAAAGGTTTGTAACCTCCTCATCAACGTCGCGCGGAGGCTACGATTTAAACTGGACGCAGTGCGTGTGGCGTAGTAGTGAAACGTGTCGCCTTGCTATCCTTGGCTGCTACTATAGGGATGGTCACCCTCGATCCAGAACTTCCTCAACCAAAGCAACGAGAACCAGCCCTCGTTCTAGGAGACGCATCCCATTCCTCTGTGGCTCCACCCCCATTTGAGCAGAGCGCAGGGGACCCAGTTGTCCTCCACTTCTCTCAGCACGAGACATACACTGCCCCCGGCGGCGAAGATCCCCCAGAGTTTGCTCCGTACGATGCCTCCTACTTCATCTCGGGGACTGGGAATGTCATTTCTCATGACCCTCACCTAAATGAGGATGGTACGTCAAATGCTCAGTTCCTCCGCAATGTACTGACGTCGCAGAAGGTGAAGCGCTCTACCGTTTCTTGCTCTCACAGGCAGTCACCCCGCCTCGGGTCTTCCTACATTGTCGGGGGTCGCACGACGAAACCCATACCCGCTTTGTCCGCTCACGCCATGGGGATCGCTCAGACTTGACGACTGAGCAATACACAGAAAGAGTTGTCGATTTTGATTTCAAAATAGACGTCGGCCAGCACATCTTTGGCGGGCCTACGCATTGGTCAGTAGGAGATTCCGCCCCTGCGTACCGTGGCCGTATGTTCCGCGAGGTTGGTATCGGTGGTGAGAAACACAAGGCCAAGAGAGTGGAGCTGAACGCCGCGAAAACATGGGATAAGGAACGTGACTCCAGAGGCTTTCCTCCATGGATCGGCAGTGACTATGCATGGAGAGAGGATCAACCACACGTCATGCACAACGATAGTGTGTTGAAATCGTCGTGGACGCTTCGCCAGTGGGCGGATGACTACTGCTCTAGCAGAAAGTTCTTGAAGGAATTCGAGTACCATAAAGTCCGTCCAATGCTTTAACCTTGACCTGGTCCATTGGTTGATGTTCCGTAGGTCGTTTATGGTTGGAATTTCGATGCTCTCAAAGCCGCTATCCGTTCTGTTATAATCTCCACTCACTACAGAGGGGACATCGAAGTTTCGTTTGAGACTTTGAACTCGATAATCTCCGTTCGATCGCATAATCGTCTGTCGCGCGCACTCTCCAACGGATGGATCAAATTTCTATTGATTATCACCTTTATATACCCCTTCATGTGGCTATTCCGACGGTTTCACCATCGTGGTGGCGGGATCTGGAGGGTGTGCGGAGGTGCATACGCTCTCAAGCGTATCGAGCAGGTCGCATTCCCCCAAGAATATGCTGGCGATTGCAAATTTTCCGAAAGCCTGTTTGCAGATGCGCGACTGGTCGACAGTACTCGTGGACAGGCATCGGGATCCACTGGTCTCTCTCATGGGCGGACTAAAGTCGTCGGTTTAAGGGAAGGGATCTGGTTCCGACAGTGGGAAGGGACGATTAGAAGAGCTGTGCTTAACCGGTTGCAGGAATCTGAGCCCCTTGTGGCAGGCGATGGTGGTCCCACATCCCCAATAATCATGTTGGATGGTTATTGATCAACATTCTCTGAATAGCGAGCTACCTATGCTAAAGTATTGACACCTGTACTCGATCATGATAATCCGGTATAAAGTCGATTCCTGGATCCAAAGGGTGGATGTGATACAATTTAACGAATAAAGAGGGTACACCCCAACGACAAAGCTGACTTTGGGCCAATTATAGATCAGCCGGCCACATTAAAGTCATGCAGCTCGCCGGGTCAATTGTCATGACGAACTTGTATTCATGTGGTTGAATACAGTCGCGTCCGTCCAAACAGCGGAGAGACCGATGTTACGATTTCCCTTGTTTGTGTCGCTAGAGATGTGCTCTAATTCAGATTCCGAATAGTCGTGGGTCTCGAGGAAGGCAAGCGCAGTTTCCAAAAACCATTCGTGTTTCTTGATGAAATGCACGAGAACTGTTCCGCCGACCCGCTTATTCTCATATCGCTTTACGCGACCTTCCCTATACCGCCACGCGTGACCTGTTTCAAGCGCCATTCCTGATGAAAAAAAAAAGTGAAGTTAAGAAACATTAGTGCGACTGTTTGAACGAACC
>JBBPKY010000045.1:0-63734 GCA_038089495.1 Xerocomellus dryophilus
AAGACCTGACATGAAACTGTATGACCTGCTACTTGCAGAAAGCATCCTTTCGCATAGACGTCGGCAGTCAGAAATACGACAGTCAGCAGAATGTTGACAGCGTGACTCGGATGCTTAATAGGAGATTATTTGCGAGTGTTTACGATTGGCAGACGAAACTTGCAGCATATGACCTTGCTTCCCAGCAAGGTAATTGGATCTGTCCCTTAACTTACATCCACCATTGAGCGACGCCATTTCGAAGTAATTTGGTCGACCTTGAGAAGCACACCAGCAGTTGCCCTTCGTAGTTCGACCTCATGCACTCCACCTACTCCTGTGACCTGGATACCTCTTTCAAGCATATTGAATACCTGGCCGGCCCACTCTCCCGTGCCAATCAATAGCGCAGTGTGCTCCATGCCAAGCGTATGGCCACCGTCTAGCTCGAGGCAGCCATCCAGAATGATCAGTGCCAGGTTGAGAGCTGATGTAAGGACCGATGCATCCTTGCTTTTGTTGCCTTTTGGCGAACCATCCTCGTCGTCAGAATCCTCACTAACGGGTCTAGTGATTTGCCTGGACCCGATGGTGACCGCAAGCTCCAGAGTATTTGGTGCAATAAGGGCAAGCCATTGCAGCGCGTTCTGGGATGCATGCACGAGGATCGCCATAGTTTTCAGGAACGCAGACAGGATAACAGGGTTTAAGACGAGACCTGTCCCGGCGCCGCGATATTGATATAGGACATCACGCTGCGCAGTCCGCTCCTCCCGTGTCTGTTCGTCCCGAAGGAACACCCAGAACCGGTTGACGAGGGGCATAATGAACCATTCAGCAGCGATGCTCGTGAAGGATACTGCGCTCGGTGGAAGTTGCGCTGAAGGAACAGAGGTTTTCTGACTAGTTAAAACGACCTCGCTGATCTTCGAGGGTTTTCTAATCCGCAGCTGTCTCTCCCGAACGACTTCGGGCACCTTGTCAGCCGTCATTTCTTGACTCCTGTCAATAGCTGCTTTCGTGATGTCCTCAAGAAGAGGCCGGAGAGCATTGCCGGAGCTTGCAGCCAAGTACTTCTGATGCAATACAGGCGGCAGCATTTTACTTGGAAAAGTGGTCTGTTTAGTCGCAAGTGGTTGCAAAGGTTGGGAATGGATGGGAAGTGATGCTAATTCTCTGGCTCCGAGTGCCAGAGCATTCAGCATCACTAGACGTTGGGTAGATGAGTACTGGTTTTTGAAAAACTCCTCGATCATGCACCTGCGGCACCTCAGAGATCTGGGACCGTACGGAGCAAACAAGGAACGTACTGAGCAGAGATTTTTGGGCAGCACGTGACCAACGCTATCGCGATGCATTGTCTGTTGTTGTCAAAATCGTCAAGATCAAATTTATTGTTGAGGGAAATAAATCCGTAGACGAGATTGGCGGCATTTTCTGCTGCATAGGAGGTAAGAAGAGTGGTGTTACGACGAGCCAAGCTTAGACCTACCCAGCTCTGTCCCATAATCACGTTTCCTGCGGATCAGTTCTTCACCGATATTTATGGCCATTTCAATCTTATTCGCCTCCTGGTCTTCCTCGGAGGACCCAACTCCGCTGGTCCGGACGAGCTCACCCAGCTGAGCCAAGTACACGGGACGAGGTATCTTCCTTCGACCAACATGAAGTGTGGGATCCTTCTCAATCTCCTGTAGCTCTGAAGGTGTGGGCGACGGAGAGCGTGAGGACGATGGAGAAGTATAACCAGTCAAAGAATCATCTGAATCGTAGCCAGTAATGTCATGGGCTGGCATGCAAGTTACCGCGATGGATCCTTGACAAGTGGCTGCCATCAGTGTTACTTCTGTGGTCGGATTACGACCCGGGTCTCCATCATTTCCCCGAACAGCGTCATCCTCATGCAAAGGCTCGAAGTCGATATCTCTCTGGGAACAGAGTTGCCTGACACGTCTCGCCCAGACCCTACCGTCATCCTCTCCCTCCCAATCGTCGAAATTCAGGTTTTTGCCGACCCTGCTGGCCACCACCTCGGCAACCAACATGCCACATCGGCGTACACTGGGGTCCGGGTGACTGATGTAGGCGCCAACCGCAGAGACCAAGTAAGGGGAGAGTGCAACCGATGTGACTTCATTCGAATGTTGTGGAAAATGTGTTACCACGAGGAGGAGCAATGCGGAGATATCTGAAAACATGTTGTCGATGTGATGAGCACCATGTTCAACAAGTAAAGACCTACATTGATGTCGAGAAAGCAGTGAATGTTTGATGTGTTCCGAAGCACTCCACGCATCAAGGAGACGAGAAAGAAAGGCCTCTTGTGCTAATTTGTGGAAGGGGTCAAAATTTACCGCGAAGGGCTTGGAAGGTTGCAGAGATCACCTTGTGAAGATTGCGTGCCGCTCGCTAGCCAGCATACGAACACTCGAGAAAGATTTTCACCCCAACTTCGAGCCAAGATTACAGAGATCAAACTATTCCAGAGATCGTCGTGAGGGCCAACATTGCCAACCACGTCACACAGAAGGGATGCTACCCGACGTACGATGCCCCTGTCACGAGCAGATACACCCAACATTGATTCCAGGGCAAGCGATGAAAATAAGGACGCGAGGATGGCTTGCTGCGTCAGCACAGAGGGTAGCGACGCTATTGTGCGATTCCAGAGTTTCTGGTACGATTTGCTCTCCTTTTCTTGGATCCTACGTCGGAGGGACGGCAATGCAGAGTGAAAGAATGAGGACTGCGAGGGGGATGGGTGAGCTGCGCTTGGGAATGCCCCGACATGCACAAGTTTTGAGAAGAGCTGAGTCACGAGGGATAGATCCCCTGCAAAGTTGGAACATGTAAGAATCCAAGGGCCAAATGTCTTCGTGCAAAAAATACTGGCCTGCAACAGCATGCTCGGATAAAGCATAGATAAGAAGTTCGGTTCGTACACATAGGTTGTTGTAATAATCAGGCAGGCCGAGGTCAGTTGGAATATCTTGCCCTTTGAGAGCGTTGGCTACCTTGGTGGGTACCGCGAAGATATTCCGAAGGCAGTCATCCCAGCTAACAGATCTCCTCGCTGGATCACGGATTGTAGACACCGCATGGAAGAGTCTATCGATGGGATACTCCTTCGCGAGTCTTAGTAGTAAGTCCACACACCGTTGGCGTAATGGAAGGGAAAGTATCGTCGAGTATGCGCATAGAGCCACATCGCCGGCATGAGAAGAAGCATTCGAGAATGCATCTGGACAAAAGTATTGCAGTGTCAATGCGGAGCAGCCCTCCTCCTCCAAAATCGCTTCCCATGTGGGCAGTATCGACTCCAGCAAAGCGCGTTGGATTGGTGGAAAGACCCTGGCGACGCCAACCGTCACATCTCCGCTGGGCAACGAGTTGAATCTTCTGAATTGTGGAGGCAACAAGTTTACTCTGGCGAGTGGCAAACACAGAAGTGGGAGCAGTGTCTGGAATTCGGTGACCTGGGACTGAAGCTGCGAGAGAACGTCCTGCAATTGTGGATGATTTGGAGACATGGTCGAGCGTGCGCGTCACACAATACATACTCGATAATAACAGCCACAGCCCGGTTTAACGTACACAAGAGCGCGGCAGTCTAATCGGATTTCTTTCCAGCCACCTTGAAGGCTCCATTGGTCATCACTCGGGCAATCTCCCCCGTCTCGACCCAGCCTGGATCCTCCCTCTCCGTGCTGTTTGCATCCCCAGATAAAAGTGTCCCAACCGGAGGTCCGCGCACGAGGAGCTCCCCTTTCGGGTCGTTGCCCCTTTCAATCGTCGCATCGTCCACGCCAATAAGCTTGACTTCAATGTTCACGCTTGGAGCGCCGACATGAGCTTCTTCACCCTCAGCTGAAGGCAGGGACTGGAGATCAAAGGCATGCGTAGCAAATATGGGGCCGCTTGTCGATGCATGCATATGAGCATTAATGAGAGGGACCGAGAGTGAAATTCGTGCGGGCGTTAATGCATCGTTCGGCAATGGACCTGGAAACAAGCGCGGCATCAGTATCAGGATCGAGAAGATAACGAGGAAACAGTCACCCCCGCTGACGACGACAGCCTTCAATGTACCTGCCATACGTCCCATAACGTAATCGCGAGCACCATCGAACACTACACGGTCCCATAGACTCTCCTTGGTCAAAAAGCCTTCAGCCAGTGCCGCCAGCTTGTGCCTCCACACAACGGGGTAAGTGAACGACGACTTCTTCGCACGGGAGAGCACCGTGGTTGATAAATCCTGCAGGTGGTCAGGATGAGCAAACAATACCGTAGGCGACGGTATGGGGAGCTTTGTCGCAGAAAGTATGTCATCAACGCTGCGCGGCAAACCACCGGACTCAATGTTGGAATTGTAATATATGCGAGTCGAGTCACACGTCGCGAAACATGCGCACTCATACAATGCGGTGTAGGCAATTGCTCGCCCAAACGGAGTGCTCAGAGAGTGCCCGGAGATGAGGGTGTCGAGAGTGGACAGCGCTATGGAGGGTGGAAACAAGGCCCTGATGGCTGTGACACCAGACGTGAAGTTCGAGTGGGTGAAGTGCACTCCTTGTAGATTTCCGGACGGCGTTTCGAAGAAAGCGAGAGTAAACGGATCGTTGGAGCCTGGAGTAGAGGTCCGTGGACTGCAGAACTATTTCAAAGAAACGACGTACGGACTAAGGGGGGCGCTGCCGCGTTAACTACCTGGGCACCGTCGGCCTCGATTTGGGCCCAGTTCAAAATTTGTGCCTCACGTGCCGCCTTGGGCCGGACGCCGGTGTCCGTTTGCCCTACTACGACGATCTTGTGGTCATGTTCTCTTGCGTCATAGATAAGTTCGAGGAGGTGAGGCAAGAAATCCGCGCCGACTATGATGGCAGACGGGGGGTGGGCCTCTAAAACACGTGAAAGAAGCTTCCGTGAGCTCAAGGTGATGGAGACTATGGAGTACTTCGCGAGTGCGAGATCTGCGACGACAAATTCTGCGTATATTCACGTTAAGCTGACGAGGAGGGGGATAGAATATACACACACCGAGGCTGTCATTCAAAAGAAGTAAGACACTGGACTCTCCAGGGAGAAGCCGGGAAATACCAGCGCCGAAGGCAGCAACGCGTTCGTTCAGTCGGGCATTGGTAATCTACGTGGCACAAGTGGGTACACGCTCTAGATGTATACATTCGAATCACTCACTTTGGTCGACCAAAGTGTCCTCGGCGAATCGAATTGCGACTTGACAAAGTCATTGACTAGGTCTACATCCTTGTCAGGTCTGACAGGGAACTGCAAGATGGCATGATGGGACTGTCCCCGTAGGTCAACCAAAGAGGTGACATACCCTGCCCATAAGCCCAGTGCCATAGTTCCTATAGATGGCGCTTTCAGCGGGGTGTCTTACGCGGCCAACGTCGCTCTGTCTTCCGAGAAGGATGGGGTGGACGAGGGGTTGTGGCTTGTACAAGTTCTGGAGAAGAAATACAGATACACCTATAAAGCCCAGGAGTACCGTCAAGTCGTCGGTGATAAGGTAGTCGTTGAATGACATCTTTTTGTCTCCTTCCGAGCAAGATGGCACTCTATGGTGAAGTGGGTGAAACAAGAGCTGCGGTCACTGCCGTGGGTATTCAGCCCAGCTTGGTTTTCGTCACGCCGACAGTACACACTAAGCACGTTGCAGCCCCATCTACCACACAACTCGGTCACGGGCTACTCATCGTATGTACTTTATCTGTCCGCAGTAGAGCTGACACGGCCCGCACCACTTCCATCTAGTCGTTTCTTTCGCAACGACCAAATTCCGCTGTTGAATTTCCACGCCGCAATCAACATGACACTGTGCACGTCTCGCAGCGCCGCCCAGGGCACAATTAACGTTGTGGAATGCCTTGGGGCTACGTCGTCCAGGTCGGGGATCTGTGCGCAATGATGTAACTCACGTGACAGCCATACCCCTAACTTCACATCATACGTTCGTAGATTAAGATTAGACGGCTGCCATGGTTGCCTCTGCTCTTAGGAAAAAGTCTGCAAAGCCTACCAAACCAACGGAGGATATGCCGCACAAGTCCCATTATTCCACACATCCGCCTTGGACCGATATGATCACCGTATGTGCCACGTCCATCATCATATCCAAGGCGGAAATAGTTGAGGATGCTTTGTAGGAGTGCATAACGACAACTCCGGATGGGACCATACATGGCGTCTCTCGACCCGCGATCAAGAAGGTCGATTCTTCTGTCCAGCGATTCTCGCCATTGGCTGACGGACCACAGTTTGTCGATTCAAAGTACCACCTCTCTATGAATGCTGCTGCTACGGGTCAACTCAATCGTGCTATCACGCACGGAACACACAGCGGCAACTTTGTGCTCCCTAAGGGTTGGTTTTTTGTGCATCAGTTTCGCAGAACTGCCACCATATCGTATGTAGGTCCGTCGGGCAAGGTAAAGTTGGCCCCTAAAAAAGTGGGCGAGATTGCCAAGGAGGTGAATATGCACCTTTTGTGTCCTTCTTCTGGTTGATCGATACCCTAGAATAAGAAACCTCCCTCGAAGCATCCCGCAGTAATGAAACCCAGGGGGCCTCCCGTTTCGACCGCCAAGATCAAAGCACCTGTGTTCGTGGATGAGGAGCCTTCGAAAACCACGCCTAGGTCCAGAAAATATACTTCAATGGCAAAGAAGGCGCGCGTGACTCCTATTCCGGGAAGGAAAGTGCCACCCAGGAAAGCCACAACGAAGCGGGGTGGCGGCAAGAGGGTGGGTCTTCCATCATCTCAAACAACGCTATGCGGTTACGAACCTCTTCTCAGGTGTCGACTCGTTCAAGTGCTACTCCCGCAAGGACCAGGAGTGTGACAAGAGGGGCGGCAAAGTCAAAGAAACGTACAAGCAAATAATTATGCATCAGTGAACGAGTTCCGAAGATAGTTTCATTGTTTGGCTCCCGGCTTTCCTTGCATCTGAATCAGGTCCTTCCTTCCCACATAGTTTTGTCTACGTCAGCGTTCGTTCTTTTAACCCGGCGGATTCGATATTGTTAACCCATTGGAGAATTCAGTCAAACGACACTTGCACCTCTTGCGACGGTGATGCAGATGCTCTTTGCCTGTGAACAAGCCCCATTCTTAAATAATGTTTCGCGCGGGTACAGTCGGAAGCGCCAGAATTTTGGGAATGCTAGGAAACGATGAGAGTTGGGCGTCATTGATGCGGCATTACCGTGTACACATCTACCCTATCGGCATGCCTGTGACAGGGTGACTCGTTATCCGGGGGTGCGGCTGGGAAGCGAGGAAAAGTTCCGAGGCTACTGCGCCCGTCACATCTCGGGTGGTGGGTGGAGGGGATTCTTTGTGCCCATGCCATTCGTAGTCAAGATACCTAGAACCGCGAGCCACAAGTCGACCGCATGTTTCCGGATCATGATAAGGATAATAACGAGTGATCGGGGAGGTGAATGTGATTACGTGATACTATTACGTGACATACGTACGCAGCAACTGTTTTTGAATTTTTGATGGATCCAAGTAATTTTGGGTGTCACGTCGTCGGGGGCTCGTTACCACTCCTTTCCCCTTTGTCTTTCACCATCACCATCCCGCCATCCACCGACTGCTGTACCCTGCTTCTTATAATCCTGATAAAAGCCTTATATCTCTCCCTAGCATCGTTGGTCGGACTCATAAAGATCTCCGCGTGCACCAATAGTAATGACAAGCCAGTCCCTCTGACACATATCTTCAAGACCCCAGTCGCTCAATGCATCCCCAGTCATCATTTCACCACCCCACCTCTCAGCACAATTATGGCACCCGTATCCGCAACAATTCCATCCTCAGGCCAAGCGCACGTCTGAGACAGTGTCCCCCTTCCCCGCATCCTGCGCCACGCAGGATCAAACCTGTCCCTATCCCCGCCGCTCACCATCCCATCGCCCTCACACCGGATCCTTGCTTTCCAGTCTTTCCCCTCCCCGGCGTCATGCTCCACCCGGAAGACGCATCCAATAAGGTCTTTCACGCAATTGGTCGGTCCTTCCTCTCAGTCGTAAGTTCTTCCCCACCTATTCGCACTGTCTACCGCTCGCGATACATCACACGTGCTGTCTCTCACATTGATTCCCTGTAGGAAAATCGCGCAATGACGATTAAAGATCTCGCGGAAATGACGCTCAATTATGGTCTCATGTGCCAAAAGTACGTGCCTCCTGCCCCCCATGCAGTTTTTGTGCCCTTGATTTCCGCATTGCTGCCTACTTGCCTTGTATTTATCCCACGTTGCTCATTGGTGTCCCTGCTCTCGATCACAGTGTCTCCGCTGCATCTCAGGCTATCACCACCTACATTCGAAATCATATGGCACGATGCGAAGCACAGCAAGACCACCCTCTCCTTCTTCGGCATGTTTTATCTGGAACTCTTGCGGATGACGACCTCGTACCTGCACTATACAGTAGAAGGGGTGGCGCAACCAACCCGACCAAGCCTTGTTTGAAAGACCCGGCGCTCAACGACAAGAACGCTGCCCAGGTTGCTCAAGGCGCATTAGAAGGAGAACGGCTAACTAACTTCCGACGGGGCACGATGGTGTGGTACCTTTCCAAGGCCGCAGGTGTCTCGTGTCCGTTTGCACGTGTCGGAATCCGTCTCTGCGAGTATGGGAAGGAAGGGAGGAAAGTCGCGGAAAACCGCGGCGATGAGTCGCTGTCGGAGCCGACGGAGCACGTCAACTGTGACGAGGCGCAGTGTGGAGAGAAGAGAAAGAGAGTGAGGAGGGGCTGTCGACGGGTTTCCGAAAGGTCCCGAGAAAGTTCAAGTGCTGGACGGGACAGCCAGAGTCCTGCGATTGACAGCGGATATGGTGAGCTGAGCACCGATTCCAGTGATGACGAGCGCCCCCCTAAGGTGAAGCTCACCCTTCGACTCCGGCCGTCTCTGTCGTGCGCGCCGGCGCCCCCCGCTGTATCCCGGCCGAGAGAGGTCATTGACCTGTCCAGCGACGTGACTGGCTCTTCGTCCGAAGACGACGACGCCGGCGCCGATGATAGCGATGACTCCGACATATGTCCAGACCTGTCCGAGGCGCCGTGGTGTCTTCCGCCGTATCCGCGTCAGTCCATCTCCGTGCCGGGCTACACACCGACTTGCGATGAGCGCGCTCACTCACCATCCCTCTCGGTCCAGCGACGGGCGGTAACGGTCGATAGGAGGCGGTCGCCATCCGTTCCCTGGAGCGCGTCCCCACCTCCTGACTCGGACCATGACGACGACCTCGACTTCGACTCGGACATCGATTGGGACTCCTCCCTCTCTATCCCCTCACCAGCATCAGCTCTCCGAATCGAGGTTGAGACCACCGATGACCTTCGGCCGCTCAAGCGCGAGCCCGCCGACATCCGTGACATGCTAGATGCTTGGGAAGACCTCGATTGCGCACCGGCATCCACCGTGTCATCAGCCACCGTCAAACTACCGGCCACGGACGACCTCAAATTTGACGCTCTGGAGCTCTGGGAATGGGAATTTGAGAGTGGCTGGACTGGTATTGCAGGAGATCAACAGGATTTGCCCATTGTAAAAGTGGAACCGGACGAGCATGAATGTCTCGCCTTTCGAGCGCTCGCGCCGGGGTTCCCAGTCTCGCCATATTCCCCGTTTACGTCATCGTCCCATCGCTCATCATCCTCCCCCATTTCTGAATCGGGCGTGGGTTCTTTCACTTTCCAGTCTCCTGTTTCACCTTTCGCATTGCCCACATCACCTTCTCCGTCCTCGTTTCCGACTGGAATTAATAGGGGAGGCTGCGCACTAACTTGGCAAGATGCTGAGTTGCTTGGTCCGGATAGTGTGCATCCACATGAATTTGAGGTCGGATGGGCAAGTGGGGTAAGAATGCATGCAGAATGTAGCCTGCTCCCACAGCCTGCTTCAGATGAAGTCGTATCTTCCTCGCTGTCCGTTGAACCCAATCAAGACAAAGTAGCTGTCGCGTGCACAGTGGCTAAAGAGACAAGAAGTTGTCCTACCGATTCAAAGGTCCGCCCATCGCAATTTCCATCTGTGGCGGCTCCAGACGTTGTGGTCGTCCGCACGTGTCGTCCGTGCACCCCTGATATTTGTGCAACCCAAATTGAAGGTATGTAATGTATAAACCGGGTTTACGATGGAAATGTTGATCCAATTTTGTTTGTAGGGATTTCTGTGTACCAGACTATGCTCGGTTCTACCCTTCTCCTGAGACGCATCGACACAGATTTCGTGAATCTCAGTACGATCCTAGCTCACCTATCTCTGTCCCCTCCATTGCCCCTCCCTAACGCGTGTGTGAACGTGTCTCATCCTTCCTTGTCCATCGATGGAATCTGGGCCCCTCTCAGTGTCGCTCGTTTGTATGCCGATGATTTACCAAAGGGATTGGAGAGCATTTTTCTCTCTGACGACCTTGTCATGCGCTTTCCTACCGCTTTACAGGAATTTTACCAAAAGAGCACATCAGGGAGGTTACTGAATCAGTTTGGGCCACACTTCAATGCCTCGCTCTCTTCGCCCGGAGCCGGGAACGCATTGCATATACCACAACTTGACCACGGAAAGTCCGCGAAAGAAGATGCATGGGAAGCTTCTATCGAGGCTGGATTTGTAGAAGAACCATTGCTAGCCATCCCACCCTCCGTTAATCTTGCGCTAGCTGCTCTGCACCCATCGACGTCGACCGAAGTGGCCACTCCCTTACCAGAAATGCCACTTAGTCCCACAGAGCAAGAGATATTTCGTACTCTCTGTGTTCATCCCGACTGGGAAACGGATGCTGGGACGACCGGCAATGGGGAGAACGCAGGCACTGCGCCCAAACACTGTTCTACAAGAGAGAGACCATTGCGGCGGTCGAGGAGGGTTGCCGATGCAGTTGCTGCACGATCTCGCATCGCCCCACCAAGAACGAAGGGTCCTCGACACTCTTGATTCGTGGACTACTGTCCAGTTGAGGCCCCGCCCGCACTTGCTTGGAACACTTTCTTCATCGTTGCCGAATTTCGTTCTGTTGCTCATTCACATTTTACGTTTGCTAGAAATTGTATCAGGTGTTTTTCGACGTCACGTCCATATACCTTCAGTATTCTATGATCACCACTCGGCTCTGAGCGCTCCTTTGCATTTCACCTTTTTTCTTGGCCCTAGTTAGCCCACCGGGGCCCATTTAATGGCCTTTTGTGCACATGTACGTATGATACATGCCCATATGTTACAGAACATTCTAGCAGAGTGGTGCTTGATGAACTTCGTTTTCACACAAGCTCGTCACAAGCCTCGCCCCGGCGACGGCCTGCGGATGCTCTTGGCCGAGTGTGTCCGAGGAGGTAAGACGGTTGTTCTTGGGAAAGGAAGTGCAGGGAGTCGAAGAAGGTCAGTAGCGGAGTGTGAAATGGTCTCTTGGGATTTCTTGACCGTGGTTTGTTCCCAACCACGAAATTTCTACCATCTTACTTAGTACTCCATATTTCTCTGGTCCAAGTGCACCAGGTCTTTTAAAGTACTCATCGGTGGATATCCTCCATCAAATATCCTTCGCTTTACTAGCTTTTTTTGGCATTTTTTTTTAGCTCATTCCCGGCCAAGCGCAAGCTAATTCCTTGACACATCTCCCGTCGATTTCCGCACCGCAGACACGACCACCCCAACCCACCCGTCTAGCCCCCAGCTTGGGTTTGCTTTATTCCACCCACTGCACGAAAAAGCGGACGGGCGTCCGTTAATCTCCATCCACAACCCAACGGTAATCTCTAATTGCACACGAAAACAAGTCCTATAATGTCTTTATCTGCCTCCGACAACAATGGCACCTATTCAAGAGTTTCCTCGGGTAAAACGCCACCCCCGGCACCTTCTGCAGCCTTTGCAAAAAGGTGGGCGGCTTTCTTTGGCATTATCGACCTCGTTAATGATGACACCGCAGGGCGCGGGAGATCCAAGCGGAAGAACGCCTAGGAAGATACAGGCCACCTGCGCTGCGCGCCCTTGCGCCTTCTGAGTCTCCGCCTAATGACTTGACACTCAATATTTCATCCCAGGGTGATAGTGATATTACTCCAGCATCGGCCTATCCTCCCGGTTTCAGGAGAGCTAGGGCCGGCACTCTCCCTTCTGATGTTCACCTCGCGGCTCAAAGATTTGCTGCTGCTTCCAATACCATGGGCAGTACGACACCTACCGAGTCCTTTGCAGAGCAAACGCAGCAGCCGCAAAATGCCAACACTCCTCCTAGTCTTCTCGTGCCTCCGCGTCCCGGTCTTCGTCATTCGGCCACCTCTGTTACTCCTGCCACCACAACCAGCACGCCCGTGAGCGTCGTTGAGCGTAACAGCCGCCTTAGGTCTGGTTCGCTCACCTTGCCATCTTCCGGCCTAACAAACCCATTCGGACCCTCCATCTTCTCGTCATCTTGGTTATCATCCACAAATTCTGGCTCGTCGTTTCCCGTTCTGGATGAGTTGCGCTCTGTGACTTCCGCGGACTCGGCTGATGACTTTGATGTCCACACTCTTGATTACCTTGGCTTGGATGATAGCCACCGTCCACCACCAGCAGCTACAATTTCCGAGTTACGTACACAGGCACAAGCGGCGATTGCGGGAAACTTGGCCAACCCACCTCGCTTGCGTGCAAGTACGGTGTCTAACCCGTATCGTACACGTTCTTCTGGCGCCACTTCGCTATTGGCTACGCCAAGTGGTGAAGACGAAGAAGAGTTCTTTGAAAATTACGAGACTCAGCAGTTGTACGGACGCCAGCGTCTCAGCTCATATGATGGATCTCTCTCTGATGCAAGTCTTTTGCACTCGTCTTATGTTGCCAAAGGTTTCAAGCAGAGTGATCACCTCTCCCCTGGTAGTGCACTGGCCTCACGGCCGCGTGCCATATCCGTAGGGACTCTCGATGATCCCACCCGCTCTCTCCAACGTCGTGTTGCGACGAGCGAGGTTCAGACCCCATACTTGAACGACCTTTCCACCGCTACAGGTAGCCTTTCCAGTCTTGCCAGCCCTGCCAGTATTCTCAAGTCGGACGCCAAGCTAGCGTCCCGCACGTCTTCGTCTACTGTCCACTTTCCTAATGGCGAGGCTAGCCGCGCGTCGGCTTACCTCGTTGCCCCCAATTCCCAAGGGCGGGCCATCTCGCCGAAATCCGAGGCCAACAATAATTCACAGATACAGACACCTACTCGATCACTGTGGATTGGTAACCTCGATAGTGCTGTGACCAGCGAACAGCTCATTCACGTTTTTGCACCCTACGGTGCCATTGAAAGTTTGAGATTGCTGCCTGAGAAGGTCTGTTCAGGTCGGTCTCTTGAGAATAACGCTCACCGCTGGATTTAGGAATGTGGCTTTGTCAATTTTGTTGATCAAACGGATGCTGTCCGTGCAAAAGATGATGTCTTGAACCGCCTTGGAGGCAACATTGGCATGCCCAACGGACAGACAGTACGAATTGGGTTTGGAAAGGCAGACAGTGCTCCAGTTGCACCGGCGAAGGGCACTACTATCACGAATTCCGGTGCAACCTCACCCAACAGCTTGGGTAAGAGTGCTAGCCCTGGCCTAGGAGGCTTGGACGCTCAGCTGCAGTCCACTCCTACTCGTGCGTTGTGGATCGGCTCCATTCCCAGTACCACGACTCCCGCCACTATTCTCAACGTCTTCAGCCCCTATGGGCCCATCGAGTCTGCTCGTGTTTTGACGCACAAGAATTGTGGATTCAGTTAGTTATTCGTTTCTTGTGGAACATAAATACGTCATTGACCATTATTGTAGTCAATTTTGAACGCCTCGATGACGCTGTTCGTGCGAGGAAGGCATTGAACGGTCGCGATGTGTTGGGCAGCGACGTTGGGGCCATCCGCATTGGGTTTGCCAAGGTGCCAGTCAAGAATGGTCAAGAAGGCAATGGTACACAAGATGATAGCCCCAGCGTCGCGGTACAAGGTATTGGCGATCTGAGTGTCGGTGCAACTATCCATGCGTTGCGGAGCATCAAAGGCGCTTCAACGATCCCCGCTGACCAACAAGTTCTTGGAGGAACAGTCGAGAACTACCGTTCAAACTTACTTCTCAGCATGATTGGCTCGGGCATGCATAACATAGCTTATGTTTCTGACGGACTTTCCAAGCCTGCTGGGTGGAACCCCTCCTTAACGGAACAACAAATGATTATGCGAGAGCTCAGCAAGGGAAGTACTGATGCAGAAACAGACATTCAAGCCCTTTCTGGTCAGTCATGTAGGCACCTTATACGACTTGCTTCTCATCCTTTGATCAGAATTCCGGCCTCCTACGATGTACTACACCACGATACCACTCGTTTCTGAGAGACCGAACAACCGGCGATGGGATGCCTCTAAGCTTCGTGAACTCCGCAAGCGACTTGATTCAGGCACAATGTCTGTCGAGGAAACCGATCAGGTTGCAGGGGATTTCCTCGACGGAGAGATTGTTGACTTGGCTTCCGATTGGCTTGGAAACACGGTTGGTATTCACCAGTATTGGACAGCTCCATACATTTTCTCTGAAAACGACACTCAGGTTGTTCAAAAGCTATTTGAGAAATGCTCTGCAAGTCCAAGATTTGCAATGTTAGAACGAATCACGCCTCATTTAGCTATGATCGGGATTCACAAGAACGGAACTTGGGCTGCACAGAAGATCATCGAGTGTGTGCAGACTCCTGAGGAAGTTGCACTTATTGTGCAAAACCTGAGGGCTTACGCACCTCCTCTACTCCTCGATCAGTTCGGAAATTATGTCGTGCAGTATGTCACCTGATAATGTCCCGCTTCCTGCATCCTTGACCGATCTATCAGATGCTGCCTGCGCTTCGGCGCACCTGCAAACGACTTCATCTTCGATGCCATGGTCGATCGTATGTGGGAAATTGCGCAAGGCCGTTTCGGAGCAAGAAGCATGAGGGCATGTCTCGAGAGCCCTCATATCAGTATCAGTCAGCAACGGCGCATCGCTACCGCCGTGATTCTCAACTCGATTCCCCTCGCCACCAACCCAAATGGCGCATTATTGTTAACCTGGTTGTTGGATACGTCTTCGTTCCCATCACGATACAGTTTACTTGCACCACGGTTTACCCCTCACCTCTCGCATCTTTGCACGCACAAACTAGCGTCACTTACTGTCCTTCGAATCGTCAACCAGAAGATCGAGCCCGAGGCATCGCGTCAAATCGTGCAGCAATTGTTCTCGTCGCCTGGAGATCACGTGTTGACAGATGTTTTGGGAGACCAAGTAAACGGTGTTGCTGTCGTACACAAAATCTTGACAAGCCCCTTCCTTGATCCTGCCGACAAACCGAACTTCATCGAAGCAACGAAGCGCGTGTTGATCGAACTAAAGGTGATCGCTACCCAAGCATACCGTCGTCTCATCGAGGAAGTTGGCCTACCCATTCCTAATTACCAACCAGCATACACCACTAACGGTCCGCCCGGTAAAAAGGGACAATCTCATAATTCGTTTGGTGTGCCAGGTCTCCCTTCCGGATACCCAGCCAACGACCAGGGTCTGGCCTCTATGATGGCTGCTTTACAGATGGGCGGCCAGAACCCCCAGTCTGGACCACCTCAACTGCACATCGATCCCACATATGGTCAGAGTAATGCGCCTGCCCGCCCTCGCACTTCGAACCCCCCGTCAGCGTTCTCCCCGTCCTCAGACCCATTCAACCCATTTGCACTTCGTTCGCCGGACATTAGCAGTCCTCGTGCAACAGTTCGCCGTAACGGGGCTCTGCCTGCTACAACCTCTATAGCACAGACCCCCGTTTCCACGATTCCTTACGGTCCTCAGCCTCCTGGCATTGCGCAACCCAGCGGTGTTCTTGGGATGGGTCAGGCCGCATACAATGGCCAGACCGTTCCCCAGGTCTATCCGCCGTATGCTATGTATCAAGTATACCAGCAGACGCCGCCGACTAACATGGGTACTTTCAATTAAAAATATTTTCTGCCACGAAATCCGTTCATGACACTGCTCCGTTTGCACATCGAAATGAAATTATTCCTTCTGTTGCCTATCTATCCTCCTTCCGCCGCTATAGTCCAGGTCGTTGCCAAACACCCTCACTTCCATTCCTTTCAGTGATACCCCTCTCCTTGATGCTCCCTTACACTCATTCTTGGCATCAAACTGGACAGAGTTGTGGATCTCGGCCAATGCTGGAATGTTGCTATCCTCACTTTCTATTCTTCACTAGGCTAGGTCGACTTTTGCGACCCGTGTATAAGTACATAGCGGATGGCTGTAAAACATTGCCGTAAGGTATAGACAAATAAATTACTTTCAGAGAGCGCTTGTTGTAAACCACTGGTTATTGAAGTAGAACTTGCACCACCGTCTCTGACATCTGAGTCATGGGGAGTGCTCCTTCCAAAGCAGCCCGCAAACTACCGAGGGAAATACCATCCTTGCCCGCGGGCTCGCCTGCCGCTGCCACCGCAGAGCCAACACGTCTACGACCTGAAAGACCTCTGGCCTTTGAGAGTAAAAATGAAGGTGAGCAGCACATAGTTCACGCATCTGTGCCGTTCACCACCCCGGAGTAACCCCGTGTTCGGACAGCAATCGAAAAGGATGCCAAGGACCCGCACTTGATGGAAAACCTGAACCAACTAGGCCCGGTGCGAGTCGATCACCACATGCAGACAGTCCGAGCCGTAAGCCTGGGGCGGCAGTTTTGATTCAACTGGGGAGTCGAGGCTCAAGGATGTTTTAGACGAGCGACATACAGAACATGTATCACTCCAGAATGCGGTCGGAGGCAGAGGCCTCGAGCCTGCAGTCCACGAAGAACCGCCTCTTGGCTTCTTCCCTGACGGAGCTACTCGAGGCGAGAAAGTCTATCACGAACGATGCTGAACTAGAGACGCTCGCGAAGCGGTATCACATTGATGTTGCGAAACTGGGGCAAATAAGTCGGGTTGTAAACACGCCGAGCGTTGACGAGAGGACGGTCGTCCGGACCATGGATAAACATGGGGAGGAGTCTCTGACGATGATGGTGAGTTGGCTCTCTTAAACATCCACACTGGCGCCTGGCTCAGTGCTGCTTAATGAATTAGGCTCACTGGATCGATCCCGTGCTCTCCCGTGCATAATTAAGTTTAGTACATTTACACTGGATAAGTGAGAAGTGTTGTAATACAACATGATGCATACGCGAGTGTGTAAGGATTGCTATGCTAGAAATACACAGGCAGAGCATTATCTCGCATCGACTCTGTTGGACAGTACGGACATTTGACGCGTCTGCAGACGCATCTGTGTCAATTACGGAGACGGCGAAAAATAAAGGAGGGGACGGACAGATTGACTTTGCTAAGTTTATGTAGGCTGTCCTTCGTGATAACGTGTCCACATGTCATCATCATTGGTGGATTCTGCTCTGTGGACTGGTCCTTTGAGACAGGGCATGCGAAGATCGAATGATAACGGTTTTCTGGCGGAAGGGGTATCTCAATCTGTGGGGACAGTACCATCAGTAATCAAAAGGTTGCATGTGGGATGGACAACATACCGGAAGCTCGTCGCTTTGACTCCACTCGCTCTTCTTCTCTTTCATCACGGTCCGCGCCTTTTCGATCCTTGCCAGTGCGCCGCCGCCACCGATATCGCCGACGACCCGGAGGGGGACCTGTCGGCTCATTCCCAAATTCGCACAATACTCTTTTGCGAAAAGTGGTTCGAGGTCTGTATGAAGCGAAGGCGAGGCGAGATCTGCGTATGGCGAGCGCTCTAGTCTCTGCTTGGGGAGGTAAGCCAGACAGGCCATGAGGCGTTTAAACTCGGGTGCGTGTTCAGGATAGAAGCATCGCAAAGCTGCATTTGCGTACGATATCGCTGGAACAGGATTGGATGGATCGGAGGAAAGGAGTAATCGTATATATTGAGAGCGGTGAAGATAGAATTCTAATGGAGAAGATCGTGACCGAAGGAACGAACGGTTCTTCCTAGACCACCTGATGGTACAATTTAGCTTGAAAGTGAGGGAACCATCTCACAGAGTGCTCACTCAAGCGCAGGGCCGACGTCCTGTCTTCGGAGTGCTGTTATGATGCGGTGAAGCTCCACAAACCGACTACGCAGTTCAGATATGATTTCAACGCCAGACTCCTGGGCACGCTTGTTCGTTAATATGTTAGTGAAGCAGGGCATAGTCGACGTACCTCGATGAAGGTCTCTGCTGTGGAAAACTGGCCTGTGCGAAGGAGGTGCAAGGCGATCGTTCGATCGAGTGCTTCTTTGGCAGCATGAGATGTAAAGAGGGGATCATAAGTGGGCAGGGGCTGCGTGAATTTCTAGGCAAGAAATGAACATGAGCTCTGAGCGGGCGAAGGCAACGGTCAGACCTTGTCCAGAGCCTTTCCTAGTCTCGCAATCGCGTTGTACACCTCTTTTTGTTTCTCGTCGATCTCCTTCTTCTTTGTGTCCACCGTCTGTGAGAGCAATGCGAATGTGTCCTGAGTGACAGTGTCGGCCGCGATTCTGCTCTTAACTTCATACAAGGACTGGAGCAGGGAGTCCAGCGAACTGTCCGCGGAGGGAACTTTCGCCTTTGTTGAGCTCTCTGTCACTGCCCTGAGCTTTTCCAGCTCCTTGATGGGCGCGTCCATAGTGTTCGTGACGACCGTCGTAGGTGATGAGAGGCGTGCTTAGTCGGGCCGGAGTCACGTCACGTCCACAAAGAATGCCTCGATTTCTGACCGGCGACGAGCTGGGCAGTATAAAATCCGTCTCGTACGACCCAGACGCATCGACCACGAACAAACTACTGTTAAAAACCTTGCATGATGGCACTTCAGCCGGTCGTACACGAGGGATACAGAAATTAGCCATTAGCGGGAGCGGTCCGACTCTGGTGCGTGCCTGCTCACGCCGACGAGCCGAACGCGATAACTAACGTTCAGGTCAAGTTGGCTTCAGCGCACGCAGATAGTACCATTTGTCTCGCATCATTGACTGGCGAGGATGATCTAGAACAACGTCACGAATGGAAGGAGACGAGGTTCAAGGCGGACTATTCTTTCGTCGGTTTGGCGTCGACACAAAAGTAAGTGGTAAAAAAAAGTAAAAAGGTCAAGAAACTGCTCATTAGAACATCCTTCACAGCACTGTATACTCATGCGCCTCTAATGGCGCACTTCGACTGACTTCCACAAGCGACGAGGATGGCCTGACGCATAAACTCGGCGCGCTCCCGTCACGGCTTATGGACTGGCGGCTGGGACTCGACCAAGAAACCTTTGCTTACGGTGGTGACGAAGTCGAAGTGTCAATCTGGAATACCGAACGTGCTTTCGAGTCACGACTAGACAGTTCTGCAACTTGCTCGAGCAACAAGAAACGAAAAAGGGCTGAGAACTTGTTTCCCGGCGAAGTCTGGCGTGCCAAGAATGTAGCGAACGACTACCTAGGACTACGCCAACCAGTCCATAATACCTGTCTCACATATATGTCGTCATCGAGTTCATCGAATCAACCGCAAATACTTGCCGGTACCCGGTTTGGCGATCTTCGCAGGTACGACACACGTTCCGGACGGCGACCTGTCAGCGACTTTAAAGGCATTGGCAAGGTGGGCGGTGTAAAATCGGTCGAAAATGGATTGTTACAGCAGTGAGTTAAGAAAGAAACCCGATGATCTGCCATTTACCACTGGCCTCAATTTCCAGTGAAGTATTCGTATCGGATCAAGGGACGAATCTCTTTGCGCTTGATCTACGCACTGGCAGAATCACTTATGGATACAAGGGTATGCATCTTTGCAGTGTGCGGCACTCGTTGATGCCGACATATCACTAGGGATATCCGGTGCTGTGAATTCATTGGCTGTGGCGCCGTCATTCCTCGCATCCGTGTCTCTGGATCGTTTTACCCGCATTCATAGCACATTCCCACCTGCTACCGAGGTTGGAAAGCAACAGGAAGAGAAGGGGACCGTGCTCGATAAAGTCTACTTGACCACTGTCCCCACCGTAGTTATCTGGGACCAAAGAGCCGCAGGAAATTTGCACGCAAATACTCAAGAGGATGAAGGCGATATATGGGAACAAATGAAGCACGTAGACGAGAGGAATCGAGAATGAGCAAACACTTTACGTTGCGTTCAGGTTCTGTAAAGACAAGTAATTTCTGAAGGCCGTCTCGCGATCACTGGCAATACGTGCAGCGTTCATCGTACCCAGCGACAGGTTTAGTGTCCTATCTTGCTTTGCCAGGTATGGGCCTTCTCAAAGCCATTCTTGCCAGTTTGGTCTAGTTGGGTGTGTCAACAAAGGTCCGGAACGTGAAGACCAACTAGATAATTACAGTCTATCAACGTCTGCTGTATCTCTTCACGCGATGTCATTACAAACGGGCCGTACTGGAAAACGGTTTGGTCGAGAGGTTCACCCGCAACCTGGTGCACGTTCATTGCCGACAACACCCAACTTCGACTGAAGGAACATACCAAAACGAACTCAGTGTCATCGCTGGTTGCTGTGATCCTTGCTCCGGACTCCCCGCTTTTGTTGGACAGGACAAGTGTATGGAAGCTGTCATTGACAGAACCATCATCTCCGACGGTAATGCCCCCGTTCCAGACTGATTGCGCAATGTCAGCGTCACACACCATGGGAAAAGTAACGCATACGATAGATAAATGACGTCCAACCAGCGGCTAAAGAAGTAATCTCAGCCATGTTCCCATCATAAAGGTGTGGCGAGTTACGGATATCCTGGAACACGTTATCTCCCGACTTTTTCATTGTTACGTGGAAGTACCAGCACCCGCCGAGTGGTCGGACAGGGGATTCGACGCCATGACTTTTCCCACTGATCACCCGAACGCTGATGGAACCTTCGGGGCCTTTGGGATATGCGACCGGAATGCTATTTCAAATTGGTTACTCATGCGAGGAGGTTACCATCGATAAACACACGATGCAGGGCCAAGCTCTTGATAAGAAGGATCCTGGGAGGCATTATTAATCCAGAAGAAACTGGCGGTTTCCCGTGACTGGCCACTCACTACCATCTTGAACTGTATGCAACGAAGGCGCAGGGCGTAAGTGGTCCTAATTCATGGTCGATCAACTTGTGCAAGATCACACCTGCTTGGGCAAGTCAATCCAGAGTTGGAGTCCCCTTGGTTCGGGAACACCTGGGGCATGTACCGGCATCTCGGCGTGTATGATACCCTTGCCCTATGGAAGTCCGATGTAAATGGGTATGAAAGACGGCAAATAACAACGCTGTATGACGCACAGCACACATCCATTGGACGCCACCCGTCTCGATCGTTCCCGCATGTCCTGCGGAGTCCTCGTGTCGACTCGATCTTTGTACGAATGAAGGGTAAGCGATGGTGTCAAGCTATAATGCCTACTCTGCGGTATCTTACCCTTCAAGCATGTATGTTACAGTTGCTTGACCTCGGTGGGGGTGATCAGGGAAACCCTGCAGAGTCCACTTATGGGTCGCTGCTAGACATGGGATGGAGAGGGTTTGCTGCTCACGGCGCCTTTTGAAACGTGGAAGTGGTCTAACATCAAGAAAGGTGTCAAGTTGCGTAGGTTCATCGACCCGATTGAACGCCGGACGCGAGCCCCTACACCCTGCAAGAGTAGTCAAGAGACGGAGATCGCGAGGATAACATGGACAGACTTCTTCTGTCTCTACAGCGAGCACCTTCTTGACCACGGTGCGGGAAACAGCCATTCGGAGTGATTGAAACGCTTTGGAAGAATGGAAGAGATCAGTACGGAGAGCCGTGGTGACCTGAATGATGGTCGTTGAAGCCTAGTTATTAGGAGAATATGCTGATGCTCTCGTTGGACGCTGAATCAGCACATGACCAAAAAAAGGAATGGCATGCGTGTAACGCTGCGACAGACCGGAGTGAGCGGAGATGGCGACCCAGAACAGCGACACACCACTGAGGCCCATTGCATGGCTGTGTGTGGTCAGTGGCCACTGGAGGTAACCTGGGAGGAGGAGGCGGTGGCGGGTGGAGTGAGAGTCTGAGGAACGGGCTCGGTTGAGCCACGCGTCAGTTCTGGGTATGTAAATCAGGGGTGCCCGGCCGCCGGGCATTCGAGTCATTTTGACATCACCTCGGGCAATGTCAGGTACGTAAACGTGCAGCGGTGATTTCTAAACATAATCTGGTTGAAATAACCCTTTCATTGGATTTGGCTGTAATAGATGACTGGAATAGGAAATTTCTATTCAAAATATGCTTGCAATAAAATTGTGACAAGCTGTAAAATGGAAACTTCCGATATTTTTGTCCGAGTCCTGTGAATGGCAGCCCACCGCTTGGCATCGGGGATGGCGATAACTGATCCGGTAGATGGTTTCTTGAGAAAAGCTGCGAACACAGCGCAGCACAGTGAAATGATCGGTAATATGATTCAAATTGAGGAATGTGGACGTCGAACGTGCGACTGGAAAAGGCAAGCCAAGGGGTGGTCCAACATCGCTGTCAACTGAATGCCGTCAGTCCGACCGTTTTGTCTTTCTGCAACCATCACGCCTTTTGAAAATAATTTAAGACGCTCGATTCCACAGCGCCAATCGCCACATATATATATCCCTCACGCCGCCCCTCCCTCCTTCCCCCCAAGTCCAATGGATCGCTTCCTCGCCCCCCATACCTCAGAGGCCATGGCCCACTCCCATTTGACGTATGTCCCTTTCCACACTCCTCCCACTCCTTCTCACCCTTTCCACAGCGAAAACTGGTTCACATGGGATCAAGACCATCCCTCCTTCAACGAAACTCTCGTCGCGGGATGTGCATCATACCAGGCGTTCAACCGCTACCTCTCTGGTTCAGACTTGTTCATCCTCCCTCGCTCCCGCAGCGAACTCGAGAGCGTCTTGTCCGTAAACTTGCCTTGGTGCCACTCGACTTCCACTGACCCCTGGCTCCCACAGGCGACGGTATGCCTATGACAGTATCCACAATGCTATCTCCATCTCTCGTCGACCCCTTCAACGCGGCGGTTATAGCAGAGTCAGTCGTCCTGCCTACCCCTCTTCCATCCTTCTCTTACCCACCACCTAGACATGTATGCTGGCCGAAAAGTCTATACGTGATGTACTGAATACCAACGACAACGCCGAGGTACTCCTCGCTCTCCACACTGCCAATCGCCAACGCCAGCCAGCCACGTCAGGCAGGACTTTAGCCGTGACCAGCATTAGAACGTGATCACGCGCTATACTCGGTGGTCCTCTCAATCCCTTTTGTCATAAATTAAAATCATCGATGTCGATAATCTCGGCTACCCTCACTCCGCAACCGCATCTGTACTACCAGCTTGCAACTTTCCATACTTTCTAGCCAATGCACCCCTTGTACTGTACTACTTTCCATTATTAACTTTATTCAGTTCCTGTGTCACGAACGTGCAAAATCTAGTTTGATTTGTAACACCTCGAAGCTCGTCCCCCAGTGCCTGACGACACGTAAGCACCATCTAATCTCTAGGCATATGCATGGTCGCGCGATTCTGTCAGACGCATAAAAGAAGCTGTATATATACATGACTATTCTGCAGTTCACTACAGCATGTCGACAATTCTTTCCCGGAAAATCCTCCTTCGCTGCCGCTCTTCCACCTCAATCTTCCCACTGAACAAGACATCCCATAGTGCTAACAAATCAATCTTCTTAGGGATATGAGGCTCATTTGAAAATACACATTATAGCCAAGCCACAAAAGGATCGAATATATATATGCTGGCCCAGAATCAAATGTTCATACACCCAGGCTTGGTATATTCACGTACCGAACAACCTTGCATTGAAGGGCATGAGTCAAACCCAAAGTAAGCGAGGTTGGTATCGCATATCCGGGCTATCATATCTCATATCTCATATCTCATTCGTCTTTGAAGAGCGTGATGATTCCTGTGCAGATCAGTGCGAACCAGGAGCCGCAGGTTGCAAGAGTGCCTTGTACGGCAACGTATTTCGTGAGATGCCCTGCGCCTTGAGAGCACTCATCAACCGACCGAACCCAAGCGAGTCGTCTACGGGGTTTTAGAAACCCACATGTAGGTGTATGCGGTAACCATCCAAGTCAAGCCAACATGGGCAGACAAAAGAAATATGCAAAGGCTACGCATGCGGTCAGTGTCATGCGGTGAGAGGGCCACCAATAGCACTAGATGAGTTGACAGTCAGGAACGCCAGGCTACAGAATACCCGATATCGGGCAAATCCATTCCAGTTGACCTTTGCGAAGATGCTGGTGAGCCTTTCCTTCCAAGGCGTGTAACGTACGCGATGCCGATATACTGTACAAATCCAAGTTTAACCGGCGCTCAGGGCAAAGATAAGGATGATCGCATTAACGACATCATTGAGTGACTTGATGTTGTGACCAGCATGATACCTATCGTGTGCGATCCATCAGTGTCCAGGAACTGCGACGGGAGCGAATTTTTTTTACCGACGACAACTGGAGATGTCGCCACACCAAGCTGGGACCCATTGGCAACCAAGAGTGCCCTGAGATGTGATCAGACACTCCAGTCCGAAATTTCCTCCGTTCCCACACACCTTACTCGTGCTGGGCACAATCAACCTCATCACGAAGAGGGTCCCAATGTAGAAAACGAATATTCGAACGAACGTTCGCTTTCTGGCACGAGGTACATTCTTCTTTAGGTTCTTCGTCTCTCCCACCGTGATGCCGACAAGCTCCGTCCCGATGTATGCAAGCAACACGGTGGTTAGGATATTCTACAAGCCCAAAGAGATTGCTAGGTGATCGCCGTGAACATATGATAGGATATGGTTGCCTTTGGGGCGGTTGGGGACTGCTAATATCGGAATCTAATGCGGTCATGTAAGGAATTTCCACCGGGGTCAATGAATGCCCGAAAGTAGGCATCCAGAATCCCAGTTCGCCGGAGATGCATGCGCCCAGTGGATTGACAAGTACATAAAACTTTAAACACAACCTATCTTTTCGAATGGAATCCTCGTCACGGCGAATGACAGACTCGCGGCAGGCTGTGTACACAGCTAACATAACTATTAACAACGAATGACTGATCAATTTATTGTTGCGAGTGAGGAAACCGAACCTGTCCACACCTCCGAGAGCGGCACTAACCGCGGCAATTATGTACTGCGTGATTATGCAAGTAGCGTTGATATTGCTCGCTGGGGCAGTGGGTTATTTCATGGGGTAGTTCCAGCCAACAGCAAAGCCAAACGCAGGATCAACAAAACGTGTCGCACAACTTACTGTAACCAAGTAACAGAGGAGGCCCATGAATGGGTATCCAAGATACAGCCAAGAGGTTCGCCACGCACGAGTGCTGTCCCAGAAGTCATAACCCCTCATGGCAACCCCCAGCTTTAAGCCAAGTGAGATACGGTCGCTCGGTTATGACAAGTGACGCGCGGCGATCATTGAAGCGTGGCAACTCTCTAGTGCGCGACGGAGAGTTTCTGTGTGTTTCACATCTTGGTTGGGACGATACTCTTCGCTGGCGGCGAGGCGGCTCGTTGTGATGTTGAGCATGTTGTCTTGATGATATGGATCCTGACCGTCATTCATAGAACGAGGCAAGATTGTGTCTCGTGATAGTAAACTTGCAAACATGTATAAGCATGGCGACTTCTCGCGTGCCCGGTGTGAACTGACAGTGACAAGGATGAAGCAAACGTGGGTAGGAATATTGCAACCGTGCCCGGAGGAGCCGAAAATACACCTTTTGTTTCGCAAATGATACGCAAAGTTGTACATCATAGGATACAGTAGCATGATGTACAGCCATTGCAACAGACACGTTATAATTTATGTTTGATTTCTTTCCGCGAAATCATCCCGAAACGTCTAGCAGGTATTCCAGTGACAAATCTTTCCGCCTGTGCATAGCTTTCCCGAAGGTTGACAGCATCGGGGTTATTCTTCTCCGACAACCCAGCCTTGAGAAGTACTTTGATAGTAAGCACGGATGAATGGTCCAGGCCATCAAGCTCGCCAAGTAGGTGATCTCGAACTGCCACATGAAATGACTCGGTAGGCTGAGAGGGAAATATCTTACTGTTGAAAAATATCATATCGTGAGCAGCCAGGGTGAATAAAGTACGAGCATACTTGACAAAACCGCATTCAAGTAGCTCTTGGGCGTTCTTCTTCTTGTTGAATATGAGCACCTCATTTGCCTTGGCAAGACCCACTGTGGATCGTTGGTGGAATCTCAAGAGATGGATTCAAAGTACACTTACTTCGATTAATGAAATTGACACTCGCTCCCCCCTCAATCACGATGCCTTGAAACACAGTTGGCTGAAAACGCAGGCGCTGCAGACCAAAACGCACCCAAGAAGGGAAACCCAACATACAGCCACGCTTCAGGGAGAGCGTAGATGAAGTCGAAATTGCCCAGGAACGCTTGAAGTACATCGTATCATGAATCAGCTTCGGGAGGTTTGACTTACCAGCCGCAATCCCTACATGGTACATAAGGAACACGTTCAACGTGAATCGGCTACAGGGTTGCTTACCCATCACTGGCCCATTTAGAGCGGCAACCAAAATCTTACTGTGAGTATAAAGCTAGAAGATATGAGAGTGTGCGCCCTTTATACGGAGTGCAACATGCCGCTCGTGTGCAATCTGTATTTGCTGAAATTACTCGGGCACGGAGCTGGTCCCGAACTGTTGGCTCGACAGGCTTCCACTCCTTCACATTAGTTCCTCTGCAAGACCAGGTCATATTTGCGATAGTGGACACTACTGTGATGAGCGACAGACACTCACGCGCAAAACCAGTTCCCGTTAGCTGAGGCATACGACCTCAGCTGAACGAACTATTAGTAAAATGCAGGTAGCGCGACTCACCTTGCCACACTGTGGCAATAACATCATCCCGTTTGTCTATTTCTCTCAACGAGTTTGCGAAATCATCGTAGTCTGCGATTCTACTCCTTAGCACCCTTGCACTTCAGAGTCGGCGACGGCATGGTGCAAACCTTCAGCCGACAACGCATTCAGCCGTTGTGGCTCATTAAGGGTGATGGTTGCGATTCCTTGAGAGACACTGACGCGAATTTTACTCAGCCCCATGATAAGAGAACGGCTGAGCGTAATCACGGTGTAGTTGACCGAGAGTTATAACCAACTTGAACTTTCAGTTTCCAGCGGAATCGGATAACGGCTTTGCCGATATAGCCGGTGATATCTAACTTTGGGTCTATCAGTAAGTAATAGTATCAGTTTACAACATGAACAATAGTACTACATTTATGGGGTCGTATGCAAGCCTATATACTACCTTTCTCACGTCCACAGTTCAAGGGTCCTCTTCGCGGCAGTTGCTAGCATATTCTCTTTGCCTGTGTTGAAGTTTGGTTTCGACAGGTCCTCCAGGATACACCTAGCGTTATCCTTGACGATTTCCAGTTCCTCTCCCGTTGTTCGCTTCCCCAGTTGCCCGAGTAATGCGCAGATATTAATGCGAAGCTCGACAGGATACGAGACCAGTTCTGATTGCCTGGGACTGGAAGCGTCATCGCTACCACCGTTACGAAGGATATTCAAAAGATAGTCGAGGGTACGTCTCTGAGGTGGAGCATGACTGCGCGCAGGAGGAGAAGTGATGATTGGTGAGTCTGTTTCGCTGCTGGTCGACGCTACTGTCGACATCGCTGCAGAACCTGGGGCTGGGAGGGTTACCTCATTTGGGAGAGGTGCTATAAGGGTGCGCAAGACCAAATGGCCTAACATAAGTGAGCACAATGATGGTGCATATCGACCGAATGAACTTACCACCATCTCGGTAGGTACTCAGTAGACTGAGCGCAACGATGGCCTCATTGATGAGAATTGGGTACTTTGTGCTTCTACCGGCGAGCGCGGCAAGGGCGTCAATACATGGCGTTGTGACCAGGGCTTGTATTGCCCGTTCCCTTTTCTGCTGTCTCGTCTGATTTTCTTCTGCATTCCGTTGTTCAATCGTGGGGTCACTGGACCAAAGCGATTTGGTGAGATTGACGATGACGCGTGTACCTTCGCTCTTAATAGCGACCGTATCAGATCGCTTAACCAAGGCGAGAAGCTGCGAGAGTCCTGTCGCTGGGGCGGTTGCGCCATCTGATGATAATATGACGGCGAATGAATTGTCGACTTGGGTCGAATGTATCGTTAGGAATAAGATTTGGGTAAGTAAACCAGACCTACTACTGTTGCTGCAGAGATGCTTTACGACGCCGATGGCATTGACTTGCACGATGTCTGCCATGACATCACCGCGGTCGTCCCAAACGCCACTTGCCACAATACGCTCGATTGTCCCAGCATTGCTCAGCGCTGTGCGATTAAGAACAGATTGAATAGATGTTTGGGAAAGATGTTTGAGCAGGCCGATCACCCCATGTTTCAACTTGAGGTCCGTCGTTGGGGAGAGCAGAGATTCCGAGGACAGTAGCTGGGCGATATTGTGTGGCGGGGATAGTAATAGGGTAGCGTGGAATTCTGCAAACGTCAATAATCAGTAACACGTCTAAGTAGAAGCATCTCGTTGTAATATGATCACCTCTTCTCGTCAGGTTTCCAAGGGCAAGAGTCGCGCATATTACCATGTCATCTCTGAGGTTTCCATAGCTTCCCGTAGTAACAAAAGCCCGAATCCAATTGACCATACGACAAACGAATTTGCCACCGGGGTATATTTCTTCCGAGTCATCACAAAGTACATCCGTGTTCTTCTCTTCTCCAGAGACTTCTACCACTGCTTTGATTACAGCGGCCTTACAGTCATCGAAAGCCTTTTCTTGGCTCCGAACCTCGCCATCGTCCAGACTGGTTTCGTGTTGTACATACCAAAGTGGTGCATAGCTTCCTTGTTCAACGAAGTTTAGCATCACAGATAGGCATGGAATGTTTTGATGCTCTGCTGGGAATATAAACCCGCGGGCTAGGGACAGTCGGATGTCCTCAACATCTAGTGCGAGAGACTCGAGGTGAGAACAAGCTTCTGAGAGCAGGTCAAAGTCAGCGTGTAATAGAGACGTTCTGAGTTGTGAGGGTTGCGCGAAGTCTGGAGGGGGCGGGGCAGTTAGTAATGGCGGTGTGAAGGCGATCAATGACTGTATGAGGAAAGGGAGGACATCGGTATCAAAAAGCGGGTGCGCTGTGGTGCGATCAGACGCGAGGGCTGGTAAGGTTGGATGAACGAACTGACCATCATCCCTAAGTTCGGTGATGAGCCTCCAAGTCCAATTGGAGAGTCCAATACGAAGAGTCCAAGACTCCGCTACGTGCTCCGGAATGTCACCCAGTCCAGACGACTCTACCGGAAATAGATGTGTTGGATCTTTCATCCAGGCACCGACGGGGTATATCGCGGACGATAACCGCACAAGTGTCTTGGCGACTTCGAGAGAAGTGAGTCGGAACTTGACTGGTTCTATGTACGAACTGAATATCGATGTGCGTCGCGTTTGTGAAGCATGCAGACACACCATAGCCGAGAGTTGAATTCAGTAGAAAACCGATGGCGGTCTTAATGACCTGTAGGTGCGAGGTGGATAGTGGTAGAGGGCTGGTTTGTGGTTGAGTCGGCAGATGCTCTGCATAACCTTCGAGTAGCGATACAGTTGCTAGCGGAAAACCGGCCTCCAACAATTGTCCTCTATTTGGGTCTGAGTGAAATAAACTGGATATGGGCACACGTGTTCTCGAAGAATCAGTTGTGCGCACCATGTTCAACACACAGGTTGGCGCTGACACGGAGAATTTCGAATACAGTGGTGGCGCGAGTATCACTTGGAACTGTTGATCCATCGAGCGCTTTGGACAGAAGAGAGGTCAGATCTTGTGGCAAGGTGCTTCCTCCTAGGGCTGTGTGATTATCCTCTGTTGGGATGGCGTCGATATCATCATTTAAACATGGGAAGTGTTACCGACCCGTGCCATTTCTAATGCGCAGCAAGTTCGCAAGGTGTCTGCAAACGAGCTCGACGTTGAGCCACGATTCCTCCCCGGGGTTGGATAAGAGCTGGGTCAAAAGTGAGCTCAGTTTGGATGCACTTTCAGTGCAGGTCAGGGTTATCGGCGCGGTGTCCATATAATCAAGAGACGTATGTGAGTCTGACTGTTGGGTTGGTTCTGGTCAATGGATGAGCGGTGAAAAAGACAGCGACTCGCGTATGTCGGAGGGTCGGTTCAAAGCACGCGAACAATCAACGGGCGCTAATTCAGCTACCTACCATGATCGGCAATTGCTGTATACACTGTCCGATACTTCTTCAGTGACATCCTTACAGATAAAATTGAGCGAATTTATCGGATTCATATATATCAAAGTGGATGTATATATGAAGCTGCTGGCAACATCTTCTGTCCAAGACCTAAGTAAATACCGAAAGCGGCACATCGGATCTTGGTATTGCGCATTTGACTCTGTGTCCATGTAGTCACACATGATAACCTCGTCGAGGTGACTATATTTGCACGGGTCCGCACGGGATTGAGTGTACACTGGCATAGGGGTGGTTACATGATAGGTATGAACACCCCTAAGACTTGGGCGTAAGGACATGACCTTTAATTCACATCTTCCGTGCCAGAATAACTACGAGGGAATTTATGCTGCACCTCCGGAGTTACTTCCGCATGCTTGACTTGGGCAAGATAAGATTGAATCCCTGAAACGGTGCATAGCCACAAGCCTCCTAGTACTCCGACTACTGGGTTGTTGTTCACTTACTTTTAGAGTTCCCGCAAAAATGCCAAGCTCAAAGCGAAATAAGTCAAAGAAATACACAGCAGCCACGCCGACAGATACCTTGCCTCCACAATCGTCTTTACCTGATGACGGGTTGATGGATGATCTATTTGCCGAGCTCGACTCGAGGGACAAACAATCCCAGCAAGAATCTGTCACGGAAACGCAGGATACTCCTATGAACCAGGTTGAGGAAATGATCGATTCCGATTCCAGGAAGCAGAATTCCAAGGTACGACATCTCGCGAGGCAGGTGAGTGAGACCTGGAATTCCATACAAGACTGAGTTTATCGTCAACACTCGTGTAGGCACGAAAGGCGGCTGCATTAGCTCAGAACTTTGCACCTTCGAATCCTGACATAGATGCACAAGTTGACCGCGAGATAAAGCTGGAAGCAGCGTCGATAAAACGGACGTGCGATGAGCTCGCCGTGCACATTCACGAGGTTGGTTCCTCATGCTGGTCTTCCTCCGATCAAAATGCAAGATCTGCACTTTACAGATAAATCCGGACGGTCACTGTCTGTTCTCCGCGATTGCTGACCAGCTCGCTCTCCTTAATATCCTGCCGGCGAACGAAGCAAATTATGCAACACTCCGTGCCACAGCCTCTAGTTATCTCTCACAACATCCGGACGACTTCCTTCCTTTCTTACCCTCAATCTCCGGAGAAGACGGTGTTGGGGCAACCGAGAATAGCGGACTCATGAATGCACGACAATTTGCACAATATTGTTTGACCATTAAAGATACTGCTGCATGGGGTGGAGAGCCTGAGATTCTGGCACTTAGTCGGGCATATAATGTACCAATCCAGGTCATACAGGCCGGTACACCATCCGTGGTGACCCATACCCCCGACGATAATTTCCCCGATAACCTTTCCCGGGATGCGAAGATTGTCCGAATCAGCTTCCATCGTCGGATGTATGGTCTAGGAGAGGTAGGTGGATCTGAGAAAGTCAACGCTCCTGATTCCAATCTGCAGTTCTAGCACTACAATTCTCTACGACCCAAGAATGCCATCGTAGCTGTCGCAGACAAAATCCATCTAATGCTCAGTTGATCCCGCGGCGACTCGGAATGTTCCATCTTTGAATCAAGTTGCGTAGAGCCTTGTGCTTGGCCGACCGAGGAAGCGGCGTCTGCTCTAGCATTAATGCCTACTCGATATGACCACCATTAACCCATCTTCACCCAACATGCTATGTCGTGTTGGACTTGGCTCGGCCTCTACACGCTCCCTTCTTTTTACCGACAGTCTACTTGTGTTCTACATACCACACAAGCAAGCCTCAAAGCCATTGTTTAGAACAGATTATCATACATGCGTTTTTAATAATACGGGAGGGATCAGTGCACGCATTCCCTGTAGAGCAGAGTCAACTAAACCAAAAGGTCATCCAAATCATTGTTAACCCCCTGGCGCCCAACAATGGGTTGAGGCTGGTCCGCCAGATACCCTCCGAATGCACCATCCAGGTTTGCGTATGGATCCGCGACCGGATTACCATCGATATCGTCGTCGTCGTCCCCATCAACACCAGCTTCTGCATCTTCGTCCCTTAGACCATCACGTGCACTGTTATGGCCTTCCGCGGTAGGTGGATTATCATCTCCCGGCAGGTTGATCCTTTGCGATGGCACATTGGGCTCTAACCTCGGCGCAGGCGCATCAGGAGACGCATCAGTGAGCTGATCACGGGAATGTGGTTCAATAGGGCCAGGGCCAGCGACAACAACGGCGTTGGTCGGAAGTTGGGGGCGTGCGATGGGGACGAGAACTGCTCTGGAGTTAGCGTTGAGTGCAGGACTGTCCACCAACGCTCTTCCAGCTGCATTTCGAATAAAAGTCTACGCCATACATCAGACAACAATACATTACCTATGCGCGTGTGCTTACCTCGGGGTTTTTGTGATAGATACTACCAAGTGTACCTGTGTGCAGTAGTAATTGATCAAGCGCACCACGGTCCATTCGGTCTGAATCCGTTGTGATGGGAGGCTTCTCTGCAAGGACAATCTCACCGGCTACTGTCGGGTTCATCGCAAGCATTCTCCAGTACATGAATCCCCGATCCCGCAGGTCGGGATTGTCAATTTCTTCGGTGGCCCACTTCAAAACCTTGTGGACCAACGCCTTTGCGGTTTCCGAAGAGGATTTGTAAATGAAGAGCTTGACTACGGCAGTCAGAAGTGCAAGTTGAACCTAAACCATTTAACTATACGAATATAGCATTATTGAAATCAACCACATACCTCGACGGTCTCGTCCAAGAATTTGTACACTAGGTCATCCAGAAGTTCGTCGGCGTTATCGATCCGGTCTGAAAATTGACCCAGTATCCACACCATAGCTGCCTTGGCCTCAGGCTCCTCCAGAGCATCGAGGTTTTCACATAACGTCGGGATGATGCCCTCGTATCTGCCCGGGTAACGCCTAAAAATATCCTTGGTCACAATAACAGCCTCTTGAACGACATACGTGACTTTAGTGTCAATCAGAGTGAGAAGGGATTGGATACACATATCCGCTGCCGCCTCGACCTTGATGGCCAATCGACCTATCGACCGGACGGCCTTGCGGACAAAGTCGATGTCTACTTCTGACGCATACCTGTAGTCCACGATAAAAGATTTACCCCTGGAACTAAGTGGCACGCCTACTCTTCGAGTTCTGCTAATACCTCTCTTGCATTCTCTTCGCGTGCAAGTCGGTACATGATCTCCAGTTTTGCCAATTTAACATATACCGGGTCGTTATACTTGCAAAAGAAAACTTTAACGTCGTTCTTCAGGACAGCAGGCCTCCGTTGGATGATGAGCAAAATGTTGCGAAGTGCGACATATTGAACTTCTGGACCGGAAGACAGGAGCGTGACTGCAGGGACCATAGGAATCAGTCCTGGTAACCCTAGAAAGTCCCATCGTATTACCCAATGGCGGACCCATCTTCTTGCAGATATGGTCGATGAGTCTTCGATTCTCCATGTAGTTCATAAGGTAGAGGAGAACTTTGATGGTAGTCAAAACCACAGCCGAGTTTGCGTGTTGTAGTTGCATAATCACCCTTTCTGCCATCATTTCGGCGTCAGCGTGCTGCTCCGGGACGAAACGTAGCAGAGAATCCAGTATGTATATCTGCCCCCACCTCGATCCCGGATTAGTGAAACCCATAATACAGTATGAACGGACTTACTCTGAACTCTCACCCAGTGCGGCGATTAGTTTATTCACTGTGGGCAGGTTCAGGCGGAAGATGACACCATCCTGGCGATCCCCGATCTCCGAAAGTGCTGCTACGGCATTTGCGACAACTGTTGCATTGGTATCGAGCATCATATCTCTGAGCATTTCAACGAACCCTGCCCGTTCTGCTTTCCTAGGATCGGCAGCGTATAGTTTCGCAACGCAGATTGCAGCCGTCTTGCGTACATAAGGATCCCGATCCTTGATGCAATGTCGCAGTTGTTCACTAAGTGCTTCCGTGACTACGGGGATGGGTATGTACGCCATTGTCCGTATGGCGAGTGCCCGGATGAGGGGATTGCGATCGTTACAGTCCTAGAAGTGAAATGTGGGTCTGGGCCTGACAAAACCGCACACAGGTATACCTGTAGAAAGCTCGGAATGACAATCTGTATTTGTTCTGGTTTGGATCGACCGTAGCTGACCAGGTACAGGTAAACCACTGCAATACGATTGATTTTTCGGCAGAATCGAACGTTGGGGGACTGTTGTGCTTACTCTTTTTAATCTCAAGAAGAGGGGTCCCAATACATTGGACAACATCGTGAAAGAGTGGCGACACTAATAAATGAACGCGTTTGAAGACGATAGGTGTGCATTCAACAATTCACGTACTGTCAGTGCCCATGGTTATGTTTGCGACGATCTTCTTGAGAACTGTCCTTCGTTTCTGGAATTTCTTGTCCTTTGCTTCTGCAGCTTGAAGCTCGGCGCGAAATTCCTAGGTAAAAGCAGCTCTACGGTGATCATGGCACTCCGATTGACTGATGTACCTCGATCTTTCCACGTTGGAAGAACTTGGCATCTTGTCCCGGCTGAGTGGCCATTCTCGTCCCAACAAACGTTCGTTAAAGCGTCAAGCTTTCAAGATGAGACAGACGAGTATATTGGGACGATTCCGACGCTCAGCGATAGTAGTAGAATTGAAATGCCCACTGGCAGCGTGCTTACAGGGAGGGTACGAAATGGCTTGCACGACTTTGGCAACTCGGATGTATACATGCCTACATAACACTAACACTCCATCATCCGACTCCGTCCATTCAACAAAATCGAGCAGTCGCTGTAGGAATGTGGGACATTCATTACCTTTCGCTCGGGGGTTCGTTAGAACGAGGTCCACACGTTCTGAACTTCGAACCCAGTGCCAAAACCTCTGTATGTGGCTAGTAACTAACGCTAGTGCTTCTAAGTGCAAACACTCATCCTTGTTCCGGAAAACAGGCGCTTGGACAACAAGTAGAGGGTCTCTGACCTGGGGACTAGAGAGGACAGAGCAACCAATAGCATGTCCATCGGACGACACTTGTCCGACGACGTGTCTCACGGGTAGGCGATCACATAACATGTCCGATGATTATGCGGACTAATGATTTCGCCATTCTTGCGACTGTTATCGGCACGTGTTCGATCGAAGGGATGGCGGGCGAGGGGAAAGACATGCCTCGTCTCTTCTACTCTTACACCCATAGATGTTTACTGCCCACACATCTACTCGTCTCTTGCGGCAGGCAACTCGACATGTCCGATTCGCGAGTTCAGCTGCTAAGGACAAATTCAAGGTCGTCGTCATCGGTGGAGGTAGGTTCCAAAGTTTCAGATAAGACATTTGTAGGACATACCATTTGAGACATCTAGGTTCTGGAGGTTTATCTGTGGCAAATCAAATCTATAACCGCTTTTTGGCGGCAGGAAAACACCTGAACCCTGGTGATGTTGTGGTTCTCGACGAGGCCCAGTTCCACTACTACCAAGTAAGATGCGCGGGGCTGGCTTTCATTGTCTAAGCTCACCATGTTACTCTTCTCCCTTAACTTAGCCGGGTTGGTAAGCTTGTTTCCTTGCCTGTAGTACTCCACCTTCAATTGTTTCAAGGACCCTTGTGGGCGCAGGGTTGCGCGACAAAGATGACTTCAGGCGCCCCCTTGCTTCGTTATTCCCATCTCATATTGCACATATCGGAGAAAACGTGACCACGTTTTCTCCCACGACGTCATCTGTGACAACTTCAGCAGGCCGCTCGATAACATATGAAGCGCTAGTCATTGCTGCCGGTTTGAAAATCAACTGGGATGCCATCGAAGGCTTGTCTCCGGCGCTTGTCGACCCTGCCTCTGGCGTATCATCTATTTACTCGTTTGATACATGTGACAAGACTTGGGAAAACATCGATTCTTTGCAACACGGAAATGCAATATTCACGCAACCGGCAGGTGTTATCAAATGTGCTGGAGGTAACAAGATTTCCGGGAAGTGATATGTTCATTACTCAAGTTACTCTCAGCTCCTCAGAAGATAATGTGGATGGCTTGGGATCGATATAGAAAATCTGGCAGGGGAAACGACATCAATATCACATTTATGACGGGAATGCCATCAATGTTCGCCGTGAAGAAATATTCGGAAGCGCTGGACGCTCTACGGCTTCAGAGGGGAGTTGGCGGCGAATTCGCGCACAACCTGGTTGCAGTTGATGTGCCAAACCGCAAGGCGACCTTCAAAAAGGCCGATGGCACGACCGTTGATCGTGAATATTCACTCCTACACGCGACGCCGCCTATGGGACCCTTGGATTTCATCAAAAATTCCCCGGTCTCTGACGCTGCAGGATGGGTAGAAGTCAATCCTGAGACACTTCAACATGCAAAGCCTGAATTCAGCAACATCTTTGCTGTGGGGGATTGTTCCTCCTTACCAACCAGCAAAACAGCAGCAGCTATTACTTCACAGGTCCCAGTCCTCACGGAGAATCTGTTTTCTGTGATGGACAGCGGGAGTCTTGGTAGTGCGAGATATAATGGCTATACGAGCTGTCCGGTTTGCACCGTTTGACTGGGTTGTGTGCCATCGTTCTGATCTCTGTTACAGCTCCTTACAGGATACGGTGAATTAATGCTGGCTGAGTTCAAGTATGGACTAGAGCCGAGGGAGACATTTTCCAGTTTCCTCGGTGACCAGACACAGCCACGAAGGTTAGTCCCCTGAGTTTGGTGCATTTCAGTGTGATGTTGACCAGCCGGGTATCCAGACTCTTCTACCATTTGAAGAAGGTACGTACCAGTAGATATCCGCTGAGACAGTATGACTGAGGTGTGCATGCGTTTCCCAGGACCTATTTCCGTGGGCATACTGGAATTTAATGGTAAACCTCATGATTTTTCTTGGCAGATTTGACTCTAATACATTCGATGGATCAGATCGGTGGCAACTGGTTCGGACCGTCGGGACTATTCCGACCAAAGTTTGCACCGTGAAATGAACATGGATTTCGGGTTTAGGTTCGCAAACTGTATGTTCTGTACTTTTCCCCAAAATGCACGCATTTGCCGTCGACTGCTATACCCACCTTATCACGATGTCTCGGACGGAACAGCAACTGAGCAAGAGATGATCAGATCAGCCTACTTTAGTGCTAGCCACAACACAGTCCCGGGCCGATATGTCACCGGGCGACTTGGCGTTGCATCCCATGTGGTGCTGTGTCATGAAGTTTCCTTTACTTGATGACACTGCCGGTTTTCTCTTCGCCGGTTTGTAGCTGGCTCTAAACAGCGCACGCAGCTGGTCGATTGCTGCGAATGTTGAAGCGTATTACGTAAGTGGATTTGTGCACGTGGTCGTGGTGTGTGACAAGTATGGACGTGCCGCTCTTGGGAGTCTCTTCGACGTTGGCCACGATGTCGAGGTCGTTGACCGCAACGCAAATAATCGCCCAAGGAGACTATCTCAACAATGACTTCGATCCGAATACTTTGACTGTTTCTCAGCTATTAGGAGTCCTCACCCACCATCAGATCCGTTACCCCACTCCCTACACCAAAGCGAAACTTGTGCAGACGTTCCTCGACGAAATTAAACCAAAGGTCGCAAGGCTTCGGAAAGAGAGGCTGAAGAGGGAGAATAGTCTTGCTAGTGATGATGGCATTACAGATGGCCTGACTGGCCGACCACTCAATGCAGATACGAAGGTGGTTAATTTCTGTCCCTAATGGTTGGTTTTGACTCAACATGTTTCAGGTAACCAGGCGGTCCTCGCGGCGACTCTCCCGTGCCCCAGAGGACGACGAACTCTCGCAAAGACCAGAACCGGTATGCTTAATGAAGTTCCGATCCCCCCTTTTCGTGCTGACGCTCGTCTTTAGCCAAAGCGCCGTCGTTCATCCGCTCAGCCAGACTTGGGGGGTAGGATCCCAAGCACGAAAGCTCGCGCCAATGTGCCTGCCCTTGTGGAAGAAAGCGAACCAGAAGAATTACCAGCTCGGAAACCCACAAGAAGGAGAGAGGTGAGGGCTATTCGGTTTTGGTCCTCATTGATTGACACTGACACGCGAGTTTCAGGATCACCCTCAAACACGCCGAATATCAGTACGTCCTGTGGCTTTACTATAATTCAACTCACGGAGTCGACTTCGCTATCCATAGACGGCAGACGATAGTGGATGGGAAGACAAGAACATTTTCCAGTCTGGTGCTGAATCTTCATCGCCGACTCGACCATCCCCCGTTCGTAGGACGACTCGCAAGAGTGTTGCTCACAAGAAGTCTCGCCATTCTACGGCACCTCCGCAGCTCTCGCCTCCATCATCCCCAGGCAAAGCACCGCTGTTCCCCCAGTCACCTCAATTGTCACCGCCTCAGTCTAAGTTTGAGCCACAACTGCCATTGGACATCCCACGCCAGCCGCCCGTATGGTCACCCCCCGTAGAGAGAACAACGTTCAGTCCTCTGAGTCATCACTCGAGCCCGCCTTTGGCACCAGAACAATTACCGCAGTTTTGCGTTTCAGACGTGGATTCAGGAGTCGCGGATCACGATTCCGACACTGCAGCGCCACCAGTGAACCTTCCAGATGGCGGGATTGAAGATTCGGAGCTTAACGAGCAGGTGACATTGGCTCCTCAGAGTGCCACTGTTAACCATCATGAACATCGCGCCAAATCAAGGCCTTATCTTCTGACATTCCTATATGCGATTTGCTTTTTTGTTTTCTCAAGCACCGTCTTCAAGTACAAGAGGGAATCTACGCCCATTGGGTTTTGCGACGCGGAGTCGAATAGCAGTCGAGCTTTGCAGGAATTCCAGGCTCATATTTCTGCAATAGAACCATGCATTCGAGCGAACTGGACGATTCTGGACATTCCATCAGAAGTCTTTGATGCAATCACTGCCAAAGATGGAACGCCGTGCCCACTAGTTTCGTTGATCCCCTTACCACACCCATCAGCATGCACACCTTGTCCAGAATATGCATCGTGCAACCAGCACACGGTAACGTGCAATAGCGGGTATCTACTACGTCCGCACCCCATTCTTGCGTTGTTGTCACCTTTCGGGGCCGCTCCGTCAGCCCCCGTGGAACTAGTCTGGAACTTCATTTCTGAGGTGGCCGATGGGTTACCCGGATTGGGCCCTGTGGCATTCCCGCCTCATTGCATTGAAGATCCGAAACGAAAGAGGAATATTGGCGCCTTAGGGAAGGCGATCGAAGCCCTTCTTGGCCAGGAACGTGGGAGAAGAGTCTGTGCTGGCGCTGAGGAAGGCCAACTAACGATATCCGATAGTGAAGGAGGTGAAGCTAGAAAATGGGGTTTGGAAGTGGAAGTCTTGCGAGAGACGATGAAAAAGAAAACAGCGGTGTGTCGAGCTGTCACCCCCCGATGCGCGGTAAATGATATTTTTGGTTCGGCAGCCGCACCTTCTCGAGACTTTTGACGATACCTTTAACGAAGCTATGCAGCAACTTGTCGAGTGGGGTAGTGTTGTATTTGGGGCGGACGTGTCGTGAGTTTGCGATCATAAATTGACTGATCTCGATTGTCACATCGCCAAATTTGCTTCAGAGGACATCGCTATCTGGCGCACAAGACTGCCAATTTAACCCTGAATTGCAAGCTCACTGTGAAATTCCGAAAGGTGTGGTTACGATGGCGAACGACTGTTTTCGGTAACTATGCCACATGGTGCTCGTTGCTCGGCGCTGACGTTGTCATTCAGTATTGTTTGCCAGTGCATGTGTGCTGTATGCCCTCAGACGGTCCCGCGCCCAACGCCAATTAGAGCACAAACGTGTCGCGGAACTAGTTCAAATTGCTCTTGATACGTTGCGTAATCAAGAGCTTGCACACCATACGGATCCAGTGACGGCACCTCACCCATATTTGTCCTCTCTTCAACTACGCGATCTCATTCTCCAAGAGCAGCATGTAATATCCGTCAGAAAAAGGCTATGGGACCAGGTGGAACGCGTTGTAGAGGGTAACGCGAACGTCAGGGTCAACCTAGAAGAAGTACAAGGGGGGGATGAACACCGCGTGTGGAGGTGGGTAGGTACCGCGGGAAGGGGGCCAGAGTATCGGAAGAGGGTTCAAATTGAGACGGAAAAGGGTGAAGGCCAAGTCGCCTGATCTACTTTCCTTGTGCAAGGCCGGCATCCATTTAAAGACTGACAAAAACCCCTTGACCCATTCTAGTTGCGATTGCCAAGTTTGTCATTCTGTCGTGCTTGGAAATATTCATGATTGTTGTCTTACAAGTATAGTGAACTTCTACCGGTGATGAAAGTGGTTCGATGAATCGATACTAATACGCCGTAAGTGTGCTTCCCACTCGGAACCTTGTTGGAAGATCCGGTTCCGGGGTTGGAACAATTGCCAAAGGCACTGCCTGTCTCCACCAATGGGATAGCGCGTCTATCTCAGGAACAAATTGCAGCCACCAATCAATCACAAGAAAACCGCAGCACTACGCCGCCCACATCACTACAGCCAGCGAGGGTGAACCCCAGTTAGAGCTCGACGTTCAATCGGCGTGGTCCAGAACATGGCGCATATGGCAACTACGTCGCCGAGCGCCCCATTAGATCCAGTCTAGACATCTGGATCTTGTCATGTTTGGTTGCTACCCCGAATATGACTAGGAGTAGGGCAAGCTCATTCCCATCGGAATCGCCATCTGGATCTTCTCTATGAGCGCCCTTTTCATGAATTGCTCTTCCGCGAGCACGCGGGTCGTCTGAGCGACGGAAGGGGAAATGAGACACATGTGACCAAGGAGAAGAATAGCCCTGACCCTCAAAAAACGTTCTAGATCGATGCGTCCAGTGTTCAAGGCTCTATGCAAATGATAGATAGTATCTTCGATCGCATTGTCTTCTGCGACCAAATTAATCAACCTGAACACAAATGGAGAGTACGTTGGTCAGTGGTGACCGAGCGAGGACAGATCGCAGGAACAGATACGTGCTGGTTGTGAACTATGCTCGTGGAACAGACTAATTCATCTACTTCCGGGTCACCCTTCCGGCGCAATTCGCCCAGGTTCCGATCTGCTTGTTCAATGGTGCTCCGCAACCTCGCTGCGACGTTACGGCAAACGTCTCTCACAGCTTCTAGTCGCGCCATCTCATCACGGATAGCGGGTTCTCCGGCAAGAAGATCCGTCTGCTGAGCACGCAGTCGATCTGCTTCCAAGAGGATGAGCTGGGACAAGGAAGAGAATTCTGATCGTAATTTGTCATGAACTTGGGCATGCAGTTGGAGCAGTTCTGGATTCGGGGGGCGTGGCGGTGCTGGAGCTGGAGGAGGCTGTGGTGCAGGGGCTTCATCGTCGAGTAAGTTCGGACGAGGGATATTTTGTATAGCCGATGGAGGTGTATGGTGGGTGGGCTGAGTCAAAGCTGAGGATGAAACCGGCGGAGTTTGTGGAAGCGCGGTTGGAAGGGCCTCCGGGGGCATTGATGTGCGGTAATTAGCACTGGTAGGAGGGGACGATTCTCTGGGCTGTTCGATGGCTGATCGCAGGCCCTGGGGAGGAAGTATTGATTGGTGATATTGGGGTGGGCGGACATCTGTGGGTGGTTGTTGGGGCAGGGGTGGCGGGGGCCGATTGTACAAGTCAGTCTAGATATGCAAACATGATTGAGGGCATCGAGTGATCTAGAGTAAGACGGGCATACTTGTGGATGCGCAAGGGGAGAGGCAGCGATAGGGCGTGGGGGCATCTGAGATGAGATGGGTTTCGGTGGCAATGCTGGGCGATCGTCATCATGGCGAGATTGTGGACGCGACAAGGGTGGGTGAGGCAGGGACGACGACGGAGAGGGGAGGGGCTGCGGGGCTGGACGGGGACTGGAAGACTTGGGTTTGGCATAAAGAGGGGGTGCACGGGAGAAGTGGTCCTGCATCGCCTGGAGCAAATCGGGGAGATTGCAGGGCTGGGAGGAGGTGAGTGCAGCTGGAAAGGGTCGTAGGGGAGGGACGGACCTCGGGCTTTTTGGACCAGTCCTGGATGTATTTGATTGTGCATCGACCGCTGGGATCGACGTATCTGCTGGGACGGACGAGGAGATCGGGGGTGGGGACGACGTAGGAGATCGGGGGGTGGCGGGGGTAGTCCTTTGTGAGCCAGACGGCGATGGGGATGTTGTAGGACGAGCCCCTGAAGGCGATCGGAAGGAGACCGTGCAGACAGAGGAGGAGCTGGGCGCGGCCGTCGTCGTACGCTGCGGGGCGGTCACCAACGGGCGAGATGGGAAACGAGAGAGACTGACTGTACACGTCCGACTTGGGCCTCAGCGACGGGAAGCGGCCGAGAGCCGCCCCGACGTCCACACAGACCCGCTCGCGCTCGCCGTACGGCCCCGCGTGTTCCCGCAGCCAGCGTTCCATGCCGCCCCCGTCCCGACACGCCCGCTCCTGCAGTGCAGTTCGGTCGGCGACGATATTTTTCACACTCCGACCACCGGCCCGTGTCCCTGGCGCCTAGATTGCCCCGATTTGTCCCACCCTCCCACTCCGATTGTGTGGCGTGCACTTTCCATTTCCGCGTGGTCTGAACTCTGTTTGTGACGGGATGTGACGTGATCACTGGATAGGCACAAATTCCCACGAACAACCCGATCGGCATCTCGCCAATTCCATGGCATTTTCAATTAGACGTGTCCGAACCAGCGGGTCCCTGATGCCAATTCCGGATCTTTAGCCTTCGCCTGCGCGTCTTCTTTCCTATGTCTCACATATATAGCCCTCCCCTCCCCTCTCCATTCCTCGTCCTCTCCCTCACAATGCGTGCCTCCAGATTGTCCGCACCCTACGACACAGACGCTCCCACAAAGTCCCTCACCCCACAGCGCAAGCACAGGAAACTCCTCAAGGACGGCTCCAGCGAAGTCTGGCCGGAGGACATCGAGCGCGTATTCGTGCAAGGCCCGTCGTCCTCCGCTCACCCCCTCTCTTCCTAACCCCTGCTCTCCAGGCCTCCGCGAGTACTGGGAGTCTCCATGGGCAACCTACTCCCGTGGCCGCAGCCGCTGGAGAAACCAGTTCCTCGTCGATTATCTCCACAAGAACGGCGTCGATCGTTCAAAGAAACAGGTCGCGAGCCATATCCAGGTCTTGCGAAACATGTGGAAGGGTGAACCAGGTATCTCCACTCGTCCCTCTTCCCTCTCCTCTCTCAGCCCCTGTCTCTCCAGAATACCATCTCGTCGCAGGTGGCGAAGAGCTCTTCCTCGAAACCACCCTTCTCCCCTCCGTAAAGGCAGAGGACTCCCCAGACGCACACCTTCTCACACCCGCCGGCCCTTTCGACGACCACTCTCCGGCATCCGATCGCTCTGCAGGCTCGGCTACCTCCCCCTGCCCGCCCCGGTCTCTCTGTTCCGGATCCAGCCCCACCGTCGCGTCCACCACGGAACTCACACTGCCCCACGATTGTCGCCGTGTCCGGTCTCTATCTGCCTCCGACTGTCAGCGCACGGATCCTCGCCGGCTCTCTCCCCTGTCCTCCTACTGGACTTGCGACCTCGCTCGGCCCTCGGCAACCCAATCCTCTCCGAGTGGCCCATACACAGCCATCGATCAATCCTTCGACTTCCCTTCACAGTACTCTTCCGAGCCCTCACACCAGCCCAGTTTATCCGATTCCCCACTCTTATTCACCGACTCTTCCTTGTTCGCCGCTGACCAAACCCCCTGTCCCATCGGATTGACCAGGCTTTCCCTCTGGGCAGAGGGCATGCCCACCCTATCACTTCCTGTGGACGCTCTCATATCTTCAACACAGCCGTTCGTCCAGCCGTCCCAAGCAGTACTGAGAATCAAACTACATCTCCCACCGATTGACGTACCATCCTTTCCGGCACTTCACGGCTTCCAAGGGTCTGTCACATGCACCATGCGGCCTTGTGCCACTGTTAGGTGCTCCACTACCATTTTCGTACGCGGCCAGTGCACCTCTCGCGAGAGTAACGTTTGTACCCTGATGACTGCGGAGTCTTCCGGAAACGATCACTTGGGTAGCGTTACACTGCTTCTGCCTGACTCACCGTTGAGTCGCAGTCGGTGGCTTGACTCCAGTGAGTATTCTCCGTCTAGCCGTCTCCACACCTTCCTCATGTTCACCACGTGCCCATCATAGCCTCGCCGACTTGTATCGTCCAAAAAATTATCGCAAACGATCAAGTCCTTGCAGTCATCTTTTACGATCTGGATAGAGGGCAGTGTGAAACCACGCCGGCCGCAAAACTCATCGGGATCCAAAAATACCACGCTCGCCCGGAAAGGACACCAAGCCCACAGTCCGCTTATCACACCGACTCCCTTTTGCCCACCTATACCCATATGCCCGGGCAATGCATACCCCGCTCTAGCCTCCCTTCCCACACGTCTCTATCCTATGCTTTGTCAGCTATCAACGCGGATACCTCTCTCTCAGGCACGTCGTCTTACTCGGCGGCGTTCATGATGCCTTCTTTGCTTTCATGACACTCATGACCGTCCTCATTACTCGGACATTCACCGCCATTGAACTCTTGCATCAATTTTTTTTACTCTGGAATCTGGATATTGTCTTACTTGAACTGTTGTTTCCCCATGTTTGGGTCCCTTGATACACAACTTCATCTTCGTCTTCGTCGGTCTCCTTGTTCTTGTATCCAGCATCAGGTACTGTAAATATTTTGTAAACGTCACTGTGGACCCATAGTGCGTCTAATCGTTACGTCCTGGTATAGCTAGAGAGCCTACGGGCCGATTCTCGTATTCGAGAATCATAGTGGCGTTGTTGTAATTGCAACAATTCGAAGAACGATGTTCCGAACGGATGGCTAAGCTGGGGATCATCTACTTCCGGCCGATACACGCCATCCACATGACGATCGTCCGTAGATAGCAACGCCTCGAGTTTGGGCTCCTTCATGACCAAGCTCCCAACGAAATCCAGGGCGCGGAGCGCCACAGCAGGTGTCCAATTCAACGAAGCAATGAGAAGGCGCTTGGCAAATGCCGCAGACCGCCAGGGCAAAGCGCTGCCCGCAGTTCGCGGAGAGAATATGATCGTCAACGCCCGAAACAACATGTCCGCAATAGTCGGCTGCTGGGTTGTTCGAGACCCCGAGGTGGACGGCACGTCGTCCATCTGTAGCAGCTCGCTGATAGCAAGTATGATGGAGTAGAGGTGATCGACAAAATCACCGAGGTCGATATTTAGGGCTTCGCCTGTGTTCCAGTTTCGAGACATGTCAACATGTCTCACAAAGAAAGTACAAAGTGAAACTGACCTTGTCCGGACAAAAGTTCGAATGCTGTCACGATGCACAACAAGCGATGCTGTATATCCCTGTTCTGATCCAAATGTGATTCCCTGGCGTCTGAATCGATCTCGTCAGACTCTCGCATAATGAGGCGCTTGAGAACCTGCATTAGATCCCTGAAGAAGTCGATGTTGACGAGATGCGCGTATTTGGATATACCCCTCAGGGCTGCCGGCAACAGTGGTGTCGGATGAGGGTTCTTGAGTATTCGGAAGTACAACACAAAAAGGAGCTTCAGGGTTTCCGTGTGCTTTGCCACACTAGTCAGGCAATCAAAGAAGAACGTCTCTTCCATCACTTACCATCCTAGCCCGCTCTTCTTTGTCCACTTCCGCTTCTGCTTCGCGTACCTCGCGTTCGATTCCCTTCCTTTCCTTGAAAGCTTTCTTGGTCTTCTTGGTCAAGTACGGTTGGTCTGTCGATTTACCTTTGGTCCTGCGATTTGCCATTTTGCCCTTGGTTTTAGTCTTCTCTTCTTTGTCGGCCCTGGAGTCCGAAGCTCGCACGCCCAGCTCGCTCTTGAGGCGCAGGTGCAAAAGGCATGTGAGGACCTCTGGGTGCACATTAAAATGCCTTTCTTTGATCATACGGTTCAACAATTGTACGGCTTCGAGAGACGGAACGCCAGTAAGATCGTTTCGGAAGATACCGATCACGGTATTCAAACACAGATCAGATGACTGACATTCGAGTCAATCTAGGCCCCAGCATGCACAGGAGAAACTTACCTCATCCCATGTTTTCTTGCTCAGCCGGGCCACAATGCATGCCATAAGGTTTACCCGAAAGTTGAAATGTGTGACATCTGAGGCAAGGGTGCACATGCATTTGAGGGCGACATCGGCCAGGTCGCTCTTGGCTTCATGGATGTTCAAAGCAAGGACACGAGGCGGCGCAAACTAATGCCTACCTTTGAGTTCGGCTTCGAGACCGCGGAGATAGGATTGATACACGAGTACAAGGCCTTGCTCCCATTCACGTGTCCGGGCAACCATCTGACTGACCTTTTCTGCTTTTTCTTTGTCCGTGAGAGCCCGTATCCGATATCCAGGAATGATGTCTTTGAACACCGCGAGCTGCGAAAGGATGGCTAGCTTGCGTATTGCAACGTCATTTCCGACTGGTTCCAAACGCGATGGGGTCGTGATTGTCTCGAGGGAAAAGGTATGCAAGCGACGAAGTAAGCCTAGCTGAGATATCGGATGAGACGAGAAAGCATAAGCATTGGTTAGGGGAAACGGACGCTGTTTTCTGGGTCGGCAATTATTTCTTGACAAATGCTCGCTATTTGGTCTTTTGCGCCCTGAATTCTAGCTTTGCGCGAGCTGTTCCCAATCACGTCTACGACAGCGAGTCGGCCAAAACGAGCACCGGTCGCTACGTTCTCCACTGTCGAAGGCACTGCCGGCGACGATTGAGATCGGACGGAGCCCTCCGTATCTTCATCGTCATCAATTCGAGCTGGCGCTACGGTCACCTTTTCTGAAGCTTGTATTCGGCCATCAGAAAGCTTGATTGGAAGACCAGGTATGTTTCGACGCGTCTCTGATTCCGGAATTTTGTGCAGTCGTGGGACACGCTCATATGGCATCTCGGTATCAGAGTCGATATCGGACGAAGATTGATAGTGCTCTTCGGATATTTGGTCGGAAAGGACATCGTCCGATTGTGTCTCTATATCAGAGCCGTCAATGTCGGAGTCCTCGTCATGGGAATCGACGGAAGGCAGATCATCGACTCTGGGCTTGCGGACAGTTTTATGGAGTTGGTGGAGGCGTTCTGTCTCCTTTTTACTCCTGAATAAACCGTTATTGGGGCCGGGCTGTGTAAAGTGTGGTCGATGGCGGCGAAATACCTTGCTATGCCCTGATGATCCAGGGCGGCGAGGAAATTGATGGAGTCGCCAAACTCGTCCAACAAGGCCTCACCGTCCTCGGAAAGCGCGCCTTCGTAGACTTCATGGTCGGTAGTGGCGCCAGGGATCGCGATGTGCGCTCTCTCAAAGGCTTTCTCCTTTCCCTTTGGCTGACTCCGGTCGGACGACTGGCGTGGTGTTACCTTTTGCTTTTTCGCTGGACGCTGGTGATGGAGGTGAATGACGGTCCCCGGATGAGCACGATGTCGTAGTTACCGCTGGGGCTGCTGGTGCAGCTCTTTTCTTTGATTTTGGGCCCATCCCAGGTTCTGCAAGTTTTCGCCAGCAATATGGGATGATGTGAAAGAGGAAGGTGTTTCCCATGTGCACCCCCATGCTGGCCCGCTCGCTCACTGGTCGACCGCAATGGACTACAGGCCAGGCACTCCTCCCCCCGTCCATCATGTTCTTCGTCCACACCACATCGATCTCATCGCCATATTTCTTCTGGTCTTCAAAGAGTTCCATAACAATCTTCCACCCAACTTCCTGTTGTTCATATATCGCTTCTTGCTCTTCCAAGTTTCCGAGGTATGCACGTTCCATGTGCGCTTGCAAAATACCTTACTCCATCAGGTCGTACAACCAAGAACCCACCAGCAGATCCTATTGATACTACGATCCGCACCGGACGCCGAGTCTCCCAATGTCCGGAACATCCTGGTGGCTCTCGACGCAGTGGTAAGACCGAGCTATCTCGTATCCTCCAGTTATCTGATCGAGAGTCCCAAGCCGAGCCAACTCACGAGCGCAGATCAGTTGACCAATTTTTTTCATAGTTCGTCGCGTCACAGACCAAGTCTACCAATGATCTAGTTATCTTCTAGGTACTCCTACCATATTCGTGGAAAAGGCTGAAGACGAGGTACATACATGACTTGACTCTTCTTCGACGTACCACTGAGAATCGTCCGGTATTAGCCTAATGTCCTTGTACGCATGTCGAATCCTGTTCGCGGTTTCCACTAATTCAGGTCAACCAGGCGCGCCGCTCGATCTTTGGCTACTTTTGTCGTCGCTGTTTCGTCAGCTTCATCAAACTTTCGTTTTATGGGGTTACGCAACTACAAAGAGACTACCAAGCTTGGTGTGCAGGAGACCATCAGGCAGGCTACAGCCCTGTGGAGAAAGATCCTCTCACAGGAGACATCTGGATTTTTAAAACCAACGCCGATTTAAAATCGTCGGCTCGCTCAGAACCATGGGAGCTGTAGGATTTCGTGCCAGATGGCCCCTTTCAGCGATATATTAACGTCTTCCCAGCTGGGAGAAAGGTCGCTCGACGGGCGACGATGTCATAGGGCCCGAAAATTTACGAAGGTACTTCGAACAACGTTTTCATGATCATAACGATTCGTACGTACCGGCTCCCTCCCATGGCATCTAACGGTCGTGATCTGTTCATAGAGGAATACGACAACATGCGCTCTTCAACCTCGTGCGTATGCATTATGTGCGCAAGGAATATCCCGCAGCCCGCGAGGTCTGTAATTATCTCGACAACTTTTTTCCTGACTGAACATGCACTCCTCAGCTTTTACAAGAGGCGATCGCAGTCGCACGGACTAGTGGGGATCGTGTCACGTTGCAGCACTGTATCAGGTTGGTTCGGTTGATTCCGTCTCTTGCAGGTTCTGATCGCTCATGAGATCTGAAAACAGCATGTTGCATCGCTTGCCTCCAGATTCATCTGCTAATGAAATGTTTCTACTGAATGAAATCCAGCCGGACTTGCATCCCTCCGAGGTCCTTTTTGATGTTGCCAAGCTCCTACAGCCTCAGAGTGTACGATTTCTGCGCGACTAAACCAACGTGTTGACCGATCAACTGATCCCTGTCGATCGTAGGGCCAGCCTTTGACGCTCTGTTTTGAGAAACTTGCGCAAGCTATCGGACTATACGACCACTGGATTGACCTCAAGAAAGCGGCGTCTTGCGAACGAGAGTTGCTCGGACAACATGCCATGCAGGTTATCTTATGGAGTACATTGGGTATGTCTTGTTGCACAGCCACTATTTCATCAGCTCTGCTAGATGAATCTCTAGGATGTTATGATCTTGCGGCAGTGGAAGAATCATTTGTCCTGGCATTCGCCAGAACCGGGGACAGCGACCCTAATCATCTCAATGTCGCGCTTAATCGGGCTCATAGGGTCAGTTGCTTTTATGGGATAACGTAACATCGATCTTTATTCTATTTCATGTATTCTCGAATAGCTTGCCAGGGCTGGGTCGTATCAAATTGCTTTGGCGCTACTCCTTCATTCGGAGACGTGGCGAGGTCTGTCACTCGATCAATACCAAGAGTGGGCGATCATGATCTGGCATATATTGGCTTTGAGGAGCAGTCGGAGGTGAGTGGGTCCTTGATTTTAAATCACACGAGATTGCCTCATCAACTTATTTCATATATACACAGGAGTGAGCGCAGGTTCTTCCGTGACTTTTTATTGCCCCGCCAGCCGACGATTTCAGCATTTGTTTCAAAAGAGTATTTCTTTGATGACAGTGTAGCTCAACTTCCTCCTATCAGTAGTGAATTGCACCAGGTGATGCATGCCCGTGTACGCGAGAACCCTTGGGGCGCAGAAGCGTTATTTATTTCATTTTATTGACAGCGACGGGGACAAGCCGTCACAGCGATCCAACCGCTGCTTCAGTCGCTGTGGCATGCCGAATTTCAGGGTAGATTTCCCTTGTATAGAGTTGGCACTATTCTTCTCGCGGACATTGGCCTCGAGTTTGGGATGACCAAGCATTGCCAACGCCTGCTGGAGGGGATATTACCTCAAGTAAGATGCAGGGCATCCTTCAATCACAGCCCAGACGAACCTGACCACACGACAGGTTCTGACTGGTCACGAGTTGGAACACCGTGCATTTGCTTGCCACACGTTGGCAAGATGTGTCATCGCCTCCTCGGATTCGAAAGGTACGCATACGTTTGGCTCCCAAGGACAGCTTCAGTGGAGCATATATCGGCACATAGAAGCAGGACTTCGGGAAGCTCTGCCCCACCTCCTCATGGCAGAAGGTGATTACACGACGCTCTCGATGTTTGAAGCAGCATCGGATGTTCAATGGTTGCTAATGGTGGTATTCCACAACCTTGGAATGAAGGTGGACGAAGAGGCTGTCCTGGAGCGGTATTACAACTCTGTCTCGACGATGCGGCGCTCAGAGGAGTGCACTCTGGATGGGGAAGCCCAGCGGGTTTGGGATCTTGTAACGGATGTCGGTCTGTCTCTTGCTGCGCGGTAGTGTGACTGGGTCACGTGCTGTTTATTTCGATTACGTAACTACGCGTTTAGGGTTTTCGACAAGCCAAAGTGGAAGTCGTAAGGAGTGTTGAACTTCTCTTTCAAACGTTCCTTGGGAATGGACGGGCCCCCTCCTCAGGAAGAAGACTTTTCGTCACTGCCAATCTCTGAACGGCTCACCCACAAAAACTGGAAAGCCCGTGTAAATGGCTACGAGTCTCTCATCAAGATCTTCCAAACAACTGCGTCTGATTCAGACCCAGCGTTCAAGCCGTACATATCCAACCCCGATCTCCTCAAGAAGATAGCGACCGATTCCAACGCAGTGGCACAAGAGAAAGGCGTTGAATGTCTCGTAGCATTGGCCAAGTTCGCAGGCGAGACTGCTGCCAAAACCAGAGACGCGGTGGTGCCGGCCTTGGTTGACAAGTGTCTTGGTTCTGCCAGGGCAGGGACAAAGAATCAAGCGATAGAACTTATTTTGCAATATGTCGAGGTAGAGAACTCTGGTACAGGGGTGGTGGTGCGTGTGATCGACTCTCGGTCAGTCACGTTTGGAATAATCATTCTGATCATGTTCACCTCCTGGCAGGCGGATATCATACCTGGTCTTGCGGCAAAGCAGCCTAAGACTGTTGCAGCCAGTGTTTTCGCGCTTAAGGAGGTCCTTCGGTAAGTAGTCGACGAGTGCCATTTCGCCATGCGTCAACCGCTCATCTACCTACAGAGCGTTTGGGACGCAGGTGACGCCACCTGCCCCGGTCCTGAAGGCATTACCCAAGATTTTCGCTCATGCGGACAAGAATGTCCGCGCTGAAGGCACACAACTCACCCACACGTTATATCAACACATTGGACGAGCAATCGACCCATGGCTAGCCGAGCTCAAGCCTGTACAGGTCAAAGAGCTGCAAGAGACATTCGAAAGCATGGAGAAAGAGGGAAAAGGAAAGGGGACGCTCAAGGCTGAACGGTTGACAAGGGAACATCAACGGGAAGCTGAAGCCGATCCAGATGCTGGCGTAAATGGGGATGCCGCGGATACTGAGGCAGCGAGGGGTAAGCAATGACAACATGGTTTTGGCTAATCATTTATCCCGTTTCAGCAGAACTGGATCTTCCTGATCCACGCAGCCTCGCAGAACCTGTGGACATCGTGGCCAAGTTTCCATCGAATCTGCAAGCCAATCTCACGTCCTCGAAATGGAAAGAGCGTAAGGAAGTACTGGATGAACTGCTTACGCTCGTCAATGGCACTCCCCGGATCAAGGATGCACCAGAACTGGCGGAGCTCGCAAAGTCTCTGGCCACTTGTATACATAAAGACGCGAACATCAACTGTGTCATGGCAGCTGCCAATGTCATGGAAGGACTTGCCAAGGGAGTAATGAATCCGTTCGGAAGACTTAGGGAGGCGGTGGTCCCTCCCATGCTGGAACGCCTGAAGGAGAGAAAAGCCAATGTCACAGATGCTATAGGCGCTGCTCTAGACGCCATTTTCACGACTGTGAGCATTCTAAGCGTTTTCTAGTTGATATTTCTCCGTAATTGTGATTCTGCAGACATCTCTGCCCGACATAATACCTGATTTGCTTCCAGCGCTAGGAAACAAAAATCCTCAAGTCAAGGAAGGGACTCTAAAGTTCCTTGGACGTTCTCTTGCAACTTCGACAAGTCCAGTACTGCCGGCGCAGATCAAATTGCTCACAGATCCTCTCGCCGTCCTCCTCGAAGATAGTTTTGAGGGTGCTCGCAATGAGGCTGCTGTGTGTTTAGGGACCTTGATGAAGATGGTTGGGGAACGACCGCTCAATGCTCTCATGGACGGTTTGGCGGATGTGCGGAAGGCGAAGGTCAAGGAAGCCTATGACAAGGCTACTGTGAAGTGCAAGGGTGGATCTGGAGGACCACCGAAGCCACCACCAGTTGCGAAAGAGCCATCGAAGAAAAAGGGTCTTGTGAAGGCACCTACTGAAGCAACCCCCGATCCACCGGCGCCAACCTTAGCCGCCGAGGATGCACGCCTGCAGGACGAGCCGCCAAAGAAACCCGCAGGGAAGCCACCTGCAAGACTTCTGGTTCGTCTTTTCGGTGCCGCAAATAGTCGATACTGACGTAGTCTCGTATTTCAGAAGAAAGGGGCGCAAACGAATGGCGATGCGTCCGCCGACGGCACCCCCAAAACTAGCGCTCTGGGAACTGCCGCACCTGCGGTGAAGAAAGTGGTTCCTACTGCCGCTGGCAAAGGCCCGAAGCCTCCTCCACCGGCCCCACCAGGTGCTCTCGATACATTTAAATACAAGCACACTCCGGAGGATGCCGAAGCACTCGCTGCTAGCCTCATACCCGGAACTGTCATGGAGGGATTAGGAGACTCAAATTGGAAAGCAAGGCTTGCCGCATGTGAAGAGATGGCTACTTGGCTCGAGGGAGTAGTGCAAGACGTAGATGCAGAGGTTGTTGTGAGGGCAATCGCGAAGAAGGGATGGTCTGAAAAAAACTTTCAAGTATACACCCCCCTTTCACGCCTAGGTTTGATAATCCGCTGAACAATTACTTCATTCAGGTTTCAGCCAAGTTATACGGTATCTTGAACTTTCTTGCCGAACGCTGTCCGTCTTTTGGAAAGTCATGCGTGGCGTTATCAACTGGGCATTTGAGTGAAAAACTTGGTGACGCAAAGTTAAAGAAGCCCGCAGGAGACGCACTCACAATCTTTGCTGAGAAAACGTCCTTGCAGTTTGTACTTAATCAAGGTACGACATACTATCCGTTCAGCGCGGTCACCGAACACTTAGACAGGTCGATCTAGCATACGAACCATTAGGCAAACATAAAGCTCCCAAAGTTCTCGCCGACGCATTGACTTGGGTAGATACAGCGGTCCTTGAGTTTGGGATTACTGGACTCTCACTTCGTAACCTAATCGAATTTCTCAAAACTGCCTTGAAGAATTCCAATGCTGCTGTGCGCACTGGCGCAACCAAGACCCTTGTCACTGTGAAACTTTTTTCAGGTGCAGGTACGTCTTCACTTTCGTCTCCTCGACGCCATTAAACTTCACATTGGATTATACATAGGAATCAAAGATTTTTTGGAGGATATCAATCCACAGCTTCTAGGGACCATCCAGAGCGAGTTTGATAGGGTTGAAGGCACACCTGTCCCACAGCCAAGCCGGACATCTACCGACGTTGCTTCGATGGGTTCGACATCCACCGCTGGAGGCAAAGGCGCCGCGGATCCATTGGAGGAGCTTTTCCCCAGAGTTGAGATTGACGGTTTACTCAAAGGTACCACCATTCTCGCTGACGCCAAGAATGATGCATGGAAGACCAAGAAAGAGGCTCTGGAGGCATTGCAGGCGATCCTAGACCAAGGTGCTAATAAGCGACTGAAACCAACGATGGGCGAAATTGCGCAAGTGTTGAAGGCCCGAGTAGCTGACACCAACAAAGCAGTTCAGTCTCTCGCTCTCGATATCGTCGCGCGCATTGCCACGGGCATGGGAAAGCCTTTCGACAAGTACACGAAATTGTTCGTCGTTCCAGTGGCGACTGTACTCTCAGACCAGAAAGCACCCATCAGAGCAGCTGCCATCCAAGCTTTGACAGCGATAGCAAACGCCTGTGAGGGCATAGATTCCATGGTCCACTTCCTTGGTACTGCACTTGAAGCGACAAATCCTACCCAGCGGGCATCACTCTTGGGGTGGATTTCTGATTATCTGAAGGAGAGTCCCCCTCCATCTTTGCTCGACCTGAGTAATTGGGCTGGCATAGTGGTTTCTTGCTTGGACGATCGCAGCGCGGATGTTAGGAAAGGTGCTCAAGCACTTCTTCCATCCTTGATCACGTTCGTTGGTTTTGACAAGGTCATGGCCCACACGAGTGCCCTCAAGCCAGCATCTCGTAAAACTGCCGTCCCGCTCATTCAAGCTGCCAAAGAGTCTGCTATACCTTCCCCAGCTTCTGCACCGCCGGTCAAACCCGTTCCTAAGGCTTCAGTCACCACTCCTGCGACTCAACCTTCCCCAACTCCTCCACCCTCCCCACCACCTGCAGCCCCCGTATCGTCTGTGGTTCCAAGTAAACCCAGCGGTGTCAGAAGGAAGCTGCCACAGGGTACAGCCAGACCTGAATCAAGAGAGGAGCCCGTAGAGGAATCTTCAAATGTGACTAAAGTGCCGGGAAAGGTCGGACTGAAACGACCAGGTGCTGCTACTCCAGCCGCAAAGGCGACTACTCCAACCGCATTAGCTTCTCTTCCTTTCTCCAGCATGAACATGGAAGCGAAACGCGCCAGGTTGGCAAAGGATCTTCAGAGATGGATCAATGAGGCTGGACCAACGCGCAAGGATCTCGCAGACCTGTTGCAACATCAAATGGAACCTCACGTATCTAAAGATTTGACCGGCCAGCTCTTCAGCCACGATCACAACGCGGTCAATGATTACGTTTCTGGGCTCTCTACCATGCAAGAGTTTTTCTTGGCTACTGCATCAGGAGAAGATAAATACGGAGCCCCCGTCGACGACATGCGTGCAGTTGGCCTGGCATGTTCCGATCTTGCGTTGAAATACGTTTCTATCAAGGCTCACGAACCACAATCAAATCTTACCTCGAGATGTCTGGATGTTATAGAAGCACTTGTATCCTTCTTACGCAGCATCGATGCTCAGTTTGAGGATTCAGAGGCAATGTGTTTCGTCCCGACGTTTATCTACAAGGTAAGCAGTTGTCAAGATATCCGATCACATGAACATTGTCGAGTTTCTCATCTCCAGCTTGGCGATGCACGCGAGCCTGTGCGTGTGCGTGTCCAGAACATTATACAATCCTTGCCGAAAGTCTATGCATACAGTCGGGTTTTCGACTTGTTGCTAGAACATGGCTTGAAAGCTAAGGTGGCAAAAACAAGGCAGGGTGCATTGGACGAAATGGCGAACTTACTGAAACGTAACGGGATGGGCGCGTGTAATCAGCCCAGCAAAGCGTTCTCCGTCGTTGGATCGATGATTGCTGATAAAGACTCCGCTGTCCGCAAATCGGCGTTGTCTGTCCTCAGGTATGTCAGCCACTGGTCTGAGACGGAATGCCAGTCAACGCGTCGTCCACAGTGAGGCATATGTGCTCGTTGGTGAGAAGGTATGGACCTTAGTTGGACCCCTTTCTCCCAAAGATAGGACACAACTAGAAGAACGCCTTCGACGGGTCGCAGGTCCAAGCAGTCCTGCCAAGCCAGAACACCAAACTCCTGCACCTCCCCCGCAGGTGGCTCGGCTGGCAAACGCCGGTTCGCGACCGGAATCACCGTCTGTCGGGAAAGTGGGTGCAATACCACGTCCTTCCAGTCCCGCTGCCTCCGCGATATCTCGCATTGCACGACCCGGTTCTCCCGGCCGGCCGTTACGGTCCGTCTCCCCCACACCATTGCAGACCACTGGTCGATCATCTTCTCCACCTCGTGGAGCTTCCAAACTACCCAATCACTCAGGTGTTACTGCGCCATCCGCAACAGGCACTTCTGGAATTCCATCAGTTACATCGGCTTCTGGCTTGCGTCCCAAAAGCATGCTCCCCTCTCGCCTGGCACAGCCCCGGTCTGTGGCCCGCCCCTCTGCTCCCACATTGTCTAGCAACGCTGCAATCCGATCAGCTGAGGAACCATCTGAACTGCCATATGTAGCCCAAACAAATGGATCCCGAACGACGGAAACCACTCCCCTTCCATCTAGTGATACCATCGACACGTTGGTGGACTCAACTCCTTCTTATGACGATGCCCCTGCCAATACCGCGAACGATATTACGATAACGATCTCAAGTATCCTCAGTAGTGACCCGTCGCGCAGCGTGGACGCCCTCAAGAGAATACAAAAGATATTTATGACGAAACCTGAGGATGGACATGCTTCACCAGAATATAGGGACCTTGCAGAGCATACCGAAGGTCTGATCGAAACACTCACATTGCAAATGGCCCACGTATTTGAGAGACAAGAAGAATTGCTACTTGACGAAAATTTCCGGCTTGCCAAGCACCTCATACAAACTCTCAATACCTTCTGCGACCATACATTCCTGGCGGAGTCGTTGACTGTCGAAATCCTTACGCCTCTACTTGAAGAACTCACACTACGCCTCCTTGAGACAGACGAAAGTAACGTTACCAAGGTCAAGGATTTGTCGCGATTCATAAACATGATTATTCTGCGCCTATTTGCGACAGGTCGAAAAATGTCAATCTTTCGGTTAGTTTACTCTCGCGCTCAGCGTGCCAAATTCGTACTGAAACAACCAAAGTTCATTGTTTGCCCTCCTCCTGCAAATCGTCAAGCCCTTCCCTAATACTGGCACTCTACTCGAATCGAAAGAAGCGCGGGTTGCTGAACTCATTCTCAAATGCGTGTGGAAGCTTGCGCGGACTATCCCTCAGGATCTCAAGGAGCAGAAGTTGGATGCAGTCGAACTCCTTCCTGCAGTAGAACATTTTCTGCAATCTGTTCCTCCCAACGAATGGCGAGCCAGAGCGACCAATAAGGTCCCCTGTGGGGACATGCCGTTGAGGACCATCAAAGTCATCATTCAACATGTGGTTGGTATGTGTGATACCAATGCTATTGCACTCTTGTGGTTTCCTAACCTGGCGCACAGCTCACTACGGAGATGAAGCCTACGACATTCTTTCTGCTTCGTTCGATGATCCGTCCGCTACCATCGTGTACCCCTACGTGTACCGTATCCTAAACTCAGTTTCAAAACCCGCAGACCCCTCAACAAGGGCAAGTGGGAGTCCACAAGATCCTATCAGCCGGCCATATTCAGCTGCTTCTAGTCGACCCATCTCTCCGACGGGATCGACATCCGCTATCCACCGCCGCTCCTCACCCAGCCACCGGACTAGTCCAAGCATATCCTCACATAATGGCTTTTCACCTCCTGTGGAAGAACCGGATCCAGATGCCCAGCTTATCACCATCATCAATCACATCTCTAGTGAGACGACTGGTGCGATGCACAAGGAGGGCATTACAGAACTACACCATTTCTTGAAGAACTATCCACACAAACGACCCAAGGTAGAGAAGCTTCTCGAAACAACCGGGCCGGCATTCCGAAAGTACATCAATCGTGCACTAGCTAGTCGGGCTGCGGAGGATCTAGAGAGGACAGTGGCCGTTTCAAGTACCCTATCCAGTACGTCACGTCCTGTGCACCCTAAATAATGTGCTCATGGCTGGTGGCAGAGCTCGAAGCTAACGGGAGTGAGCCAAACCCAAGCTCGCCTGTGACCCGAGAATCTGGGAGTGCTCCACGATCGCCCTTGCACGTACCGGATCCTCCAGAGGACAGACTTCACAAGCTGCATGACATATTCCAGTACAAACGGGCGAGCGTGACAAGCAACGGGTCCTCCGCCAGTGCACCCAAGCCGCGCGCATCTGTTGAATGATTGTTTTTCTCCGTTATATCTTACACCTTCATCTCGCGCTCACTTCTGTCGCCTGACATATTGTACAGTATGCACATGCATCAGCACATGGAAGCAGAATATCGTAGTAGTAATGATAGCTAACTTTGCGTCGGTGTGAATGCCGACGTGGTGCTGTTGAATTTGGCCATGTTGACACCAAAAGCACCGACGATCCGAATGTCGCAAGTGACGCCTCGTTTCCTTTCTCTTCATGACCTTCCTCACATAATACTTTGTACGGCACACCTGTACCATCTTCAAAATGCCGAAAGTCACATATGAAGCGGCTCTGATGTTCTGGAGGATGATTACCCAGATATTCTTCAGAGAGATACGGCCCCGCGGTGCTTTCAACATCCCTCGTGATGGGCCAGTCATCTTTGTCGGCGCCCCGCATCACAACCAGGTATGTCTCTGGATGTCCTCTGTGGTTGCGCACGCAGACTATCACCACAGTTCCTTGATCCTCTGCTCCTGAGCCTCGAAGTGTTCAGGGAAACTCATCGTCGGGTTGCTTTCTTAACGGCTGCGAAGAGCTTGAAGCGGAAGGCTGTTGGTTTCTTTGCCCGCCAGATGGATAGTAGTAAGTGCCTCGTATCCCTTGAGGCTATTGGTGGACTCAGTCTCTGCAAAGTACCTGTAGCTCGGGCAGCAGATGAAGTGAAGCCTGGAACTGGCTTGGTTTCGTTGTCCCCAGACGATCCGTGTCTTGTCATCGGGGAGGGAACACGTTTCAAGTCCGAGTTTACTCCAAAGATGCAAATTACGCTATCAAAGTCCGTCAACTCAGCTACGGCCGAAGTGGTGGAAATCATCTCAGATACAGAACTCCGAATTAAGAAAGAGTTTGGAGGTGAGACGGGAAAAGGAACAGCTCGTATCAGAGAGAAGTTGGCAGAAGCTAAGGCAGAGGGACAGAATGGACTGGCTTTCAAGACACTTCCATTCATCGACCAGCAGGAAATGTATCGCGGAGTCTACCAAAGGTTGAAAGAAGGGGGCTGTATTGGGATCTTCCCTGAAGGTCAATCACAGTGATTCATCGCATTATTATACACGGTTGACATGACTTTAGGTGGAAGCCATGACCGCAGTGATTTACTTCCTCTTAAAGCCGGCGTCTCCATCATGGCTCTCGGAGCCATGGCCAACGACCCAAGTGTCAAAGTCAAGATTGTGCCAGTCGGCCTTTACTATTTCCATGCACATCGCTTCCGTTCTCGTGCTGTTGTTGAATTCGGAACAGCATTGGATATGCCAGAGGAGTTGGTTGAGATGTTCAAAGAGGGTGGCAGTCGCAAACGTGAGGCAGTTGCCAAATTCCTCGACTTGATCTATGATGGCCTCAAGACTGTGACGATCAGAGCCCCCGATTATGACACCCTTATGGTACGATTCTTTACTACATTTATTCTTCTGTTGAGACACGTCTTGCAGCTCATACAAGCTGTTCGGCGACTTTATAAGACCCCTGGTCAACATCTCACGCTGGGTCAAGTGGTTGAACTAAATCGACGTTTCCTCGAGGGTTATACGCATTTCGGCGATCAGCCGCGTGTCCAGAAGCTCAGGAGTGACGTGTTGAAGTATAATCGTTTGTTACGAGACCTAGGTCTTCGCGACCACCAGGTACGTCCCGTTCGCACTCGTTCTCGAGCAGCTTTTGAAGCATTGTAATGACCTCAGGTACCGCGCGCCAAGAAAGCTGGCTGGAAAACTCTTGGTCTCCTTCTCTACCGCCTTACCCTGTTGATGGTCTGGAGTACATTGGCGCTACCTGGTGTAATTCTGAATGGCCCGATGTTCATTATTGCTTCTGTCATATCGAAAAAGAAGGCGAAAGGTGAGCGAGATGTTCAGGAGGTAGAATTCATACTCAATCGCATTGACGCAGAGGCGCTTGCTGCCTCTGTCGTCAAGGTTGCCGGCCGAGACGTTCTTGCGACTTGGAAGATCTTGATCTCCATGGGCATTGCTCCTGTTCTGTACACTTTCTATGCAATCCTAGCAACTGTTATTGCTGTGAAAGCCAACGTTTCCTTGGTACTACAGCTGTGCACGCCGTTCCTCGTCCTTTGCGCCCTTCCTTTCATGAACTATGCTGCCCTCAAATTTGGCGAGGCTGGAGTGGATGTATTCAAGTAAGCAAATTCTGTAGACCTGCCAATTTGTTTAAACATTCTCTAGATCTCTTCGACCTCTTGTTGTTGCCCTTATTCCTGGACAGCAACGAGACCTTGACTACTTGAAGGCCATGAGGTTACGTCTTTCAAACGAAGTGGCAGACGTGATTAACGAATTTGGTCCGAAGTTATTTGACGATTTTGATCAGGTGTGCTTTCACTGGTAATACCACTCGGTTTCTCATCCTGGACAGTTCCGCATTTTGGTACCGGCGAGCGCTCCCCCGTCCACTGACCCAGGGGTTTGGCGACGGAAGAGCAGCGTGGGGCAAGTGGATGCACAAGGAAACTTGCTTATCCATCCAATGGTAAGTAAGCCTACATCACTACACGGAGATTGGTTCAATGGCCATGTCCGATAGACGTGGATTGATGAACGCCTATTTGGCTGGAGTCGCACCGCTAAACATGGCACTAGTGCATGGGGAGGGAACACACCTAGTAACGACCTCAGCAGGCCAGAAACACCCGCTCTGGATGAGTCCGATGCTGAGGAGGATCATGGAGATTATGATCATGTGATCGGTTATATTCCCGCCTACGAGGATGCAGCCCGAAGCAAGCCTCGTAGTCGACAGGGCTCTTATGCCGACCTTCAGCGGCTCCGCATGACGTCCGCCCACCAGGCTGGTTCATCCAGCACCTCATCAGGCATACTGGTGTCGGATAGCCAATCATTGCACATCCGTCCTCGACAGCGCGGGCAGAGCCTTTCCGGTCTTGTACCTGTAGAACGCATAGCGATCGTTGACAGACAGGAGACTTTTCCAAATGCAACGGCAGACCTAAACAAGGAAATCAGTAGGCCTGATCGCACCTGAACATTCTATTATGCTTATGTATTGGGGGCCTGTATCAATCGTATGATTTGTGTTGATATATACATTGTGAGATCCATTCCAGTAGACAAGTTATGGAAGCGACACCAGGTCTTAGTACTTCCAGTTAAACAACAAACGATTGCGAAGTGTTCCTTGCATCAGGCGGGCAGACCTTGGATTTGGATGTAGGCATTGTCTTGGAGACTTGCTTTGGAGAACTCCATGCCGCATTCGGGATTGGTGCATCTTGCAGTTTCTATTCTCAACTTGGGACATGCCCTTCGTTTGAAAAAAGCGCTTACTTGAGATTCCCTGACGCTTCGTTGAAGAACTGCGCATAGGAGTTTGGTGTCTAATCGGGTGCGCTCCTCAACGACATGGACTCACTTGTATCTGAGTGCATCCCCCTTGCTTTGCTTTGAAAGCGCCCAGAGCTTCGCCACCAAGGTCCATACACCTAATCTCTCTCTGTGCAAGTCAACCCGCGTGCCTATCTACCAAGCGGAGTCAACGCGTACCGTCCGACTAGGATTATTAGTCGCACTGATGAAGAGAAACGACTGTGAAACAAGTATGGTTTCGACTTGAGGTATCAACTAACGGGATATGCTTTGTGATCACATAAATCGGCTTCCCCCGCGACGCTCCACACTTTTCAACTAGGAGGTAAGGCTCAGGATCTGGCATTTGTGGAGATTCGAGGCCGCTGCAGGGGAGTGTCGAAGGAAAGATGATGTGCGAAAGCAAAAGAGACGCGCGGGTCGGGTAACGTGTCTAATCTCCTAGTTGTATTTACCAAGAGCATTGTCAGCAACCAACGAGGGCCTAGCGTAAACAGGGTGGCGAGAAACAGATAAGAATAAGTACACATATGGCTCGGAGGTTATGCTTTGATTGCTTTGCTAATCGCTGAGAAGAATTTGAAGCGGAGTGGATGGATTTTGACGGCAGAAGCATGCATTGTATTCGCAGTAGGATACGTTGTATGTGACTGGACTTTAAAGAACAAAGTCCTTTCCTGCCGTTAGCACCTCCACGCCCGTTTCGGTTATACTAATGTCGAGCGTTAAGTAGAAGTCATAAGCAAGGAAAGGATCACGTACAGCAAGGTTTCCTCAAACTGCGCACTCCTTTTGCCATCAACGGTAGTTGCGGTCCAGGAGTCATCCCAGTGTTGCGTATCCCAATGGGTACCCAAGTTAATCATCTGTGTGCACACGAGTGAATCGAATGAGTGAATCGTAATCACCTCCGTGTACAGAAGCGCTCACTGGTTCGATGGTAAAACACTGATGCGGGTCTATGGTCAACCAAGAAGCGACTCTGAAACGCATGGAAAGACCGCGCACCATTCCAGGTTTCATAGTTCCGACCGCTTTATTTTTGGCGTAATGAGGGATATTAGGGGCGGTGTGGAACAGGTCGTTGACACCGTGTCCAGTGTAAGTACGGACCACCGCGCAGTTATTGGCTCTTGCAATCGGTTCACTGCTCCAAGTCAGTGATTGGAAAACATGCGCTACAAGGGGGACTGACATAGCTTTTCCAATGTCACGAAACAGTGCCCCTGGTTTGCACACTCTTATCGCCCCATCCAAACACTCACGCGTCGTTCGAATCAGTTTCACTGAATCATCGTCGACAGTTCCGACGGGGTATGTAGCATTGAGGTCGCTGTGGAAACCTAAAAGACGACGATAAAATGTTATGAAATCAAGGGCTCGAAAAGAATTACCTTGATAATAAAGCGAGATGTCTGTGGAACCAAGTTAGTAAACCAGCAACTGAGTAAAGTGGGTGGATTGACCAAGGTTGACGATATCCCCGTCCCTCAATTTTCGTTGGTCAGGAATTCCGTGGCAGATGACCTCATTGACAGATCTGGATGACTTTGAGAGTAGCTCTTACAAGATGCAGATAATCACGTACGTGCAGACGGATTTTGGGAATTTACGATAACCAAGTGGAGACGGGTATGCATTCCGATCAATGATCGCTTGATGGACGATTGTATCGATTTCATCCGTGGTAATTCCCGGGCGCACGTGGGATGCAGCAAGGTCAAGCACTTCCCGCCCTAACTGGGGAAGAAACCGAGTGGTATGGCGCAAATGGATAGAAGCCAAAGGTAGGGCGTGGGGAAGTTGCAATGAGGTATGAACAATGAAAATGACTCGACACTTACACGACATGCAGTTCGCATTTTCTCGATTTCATCTGGGCTGAGAATGCGCGGAGGATGTCCCAACGTGCGCATTTCGGAGATGGGAACACCTAGGCGAAGACGTGTTCGTCACCATGAATTATACAATCGCAGTAGGCTCGCAGTAGGCTCACCGTCATCACGCTCGGCATAGTCTGGTCGTGGTATATGATCGGGAACTTGACGCCTCGGTGTAAGCGGGTACACAGGTCGCAGGGACCCAGAGTAGGTGTAATTGGGAAAC